>JBBYHQ010334961.1:0-13688 GCA_038382645.1 Spergularia azorica
TCTTTCTTTTTGGATACTCATTGCAGTAAGTCATCCTAAATTAAAGTTGCAGAGATATCAGATATATAAATAAGATATTCCGTATATAGAAACAATTACCAAGTAACGGTAACAGGATACAGCACAGATAAAAATAAAAAAAACAGTCGAGACAGAATGCCAGCATGCCCAACAGGGACATCCACACAAAGCCTTTCTTCACACTGTGACCAAATAAAGAGAATTTATATAGATGATGGTTCCAAGTATCTGAAACTAAGGCCCACTACAGTAGTAATATTATACCTCATACGAGACTTGTTTATAAAAAAAAATCATACCTTAAGTTTCCAAAATCCTGCCTCAGCACCTTAATGGCCTCAATAACAATCAACCCAGCAATAATGGCATTCGTCGTTGCCACAGCATGAATAATATTTCCGGCAACACCTTTAGCTTCAAAAAGGCTATGCAGAGGAATACCAAAAGAAGCGGCACGTATATTTGCAGCAGCAGTCACAAACTCAACAGCTAACTGGTCATCTTTATCGAAAACAAGACTCCCAACTTCCTATTCAGGAAACAATGAAATTTATTCCAAAGAGAAACACAGCTTTCGGGTTACAAAAAAAAACACAACCAGGGGATCAGAACAAACCTCCTCTCTCTTGAAGAAAAATAGCTTCAAAGCTTCAAGAAAAACTTTAGAGTTCTCTTCAAGGCTCCACACTTCTTGCGGATTCTTCAAGCCAAGTGTAGCCATAGCCGAGACTGACACAACATCACACCCAGAAGAACATTTGTCTTGTGTCCCGCTCCTATCTGGATTCCCATTTAGGGGACTATCAGGAAGCACATCTTTAGCATATATTGCTTTTGGTCTGGTGCGGTTTTTCCAAGTATCTTCATTAGACAAAGCCATTTCAATATTGTAACCAAAAACATGATCGTATATCCTCCTACCATAGCATTCAATATCTTCATCATTCCTACGCTCAAATACATCATTTGAATGTTCAGAAGAGCTAGCACCATCATTCGAACGCACATTGAGATCATTATCCTGATTCTTATCACCAAACAACTTGGCAAAAAGCAGCTCTTTGGCCCACACAATACAGTGAACAAACTGCAAACAAGAGTATGAATTAGCAGCAACAATATGCAGAAAGATGCAAACAGGGTGATGGTCGCAAAGTATAACTGAAGAGAAGTATGACTACCTTTGATGGAGTGCTAGTGATAGTACAAACAGGGTATGTTTTTGGAGCAGGCTTAGGATAGCACTCATAGCATTCTGTTCTGTCCTTTATATGCACCGCAACCTGATTATGTCAGCCCATAAAACAATACACAATAACAGGAATTCAGTAAAACCATGAGGAGCGATGGCAGTAGCATAGCACAGATCATATGAATGGCAAAATGAGGTTCATATCAGAAAGGAAACATGTGTATTCTCACTCTATCTTCTACTAACTGTATTAAGAGTAAAGCTGAAAATATGGATTTACAATGTTGAACTTCCTGCAACACCTGATGTCACAACACAAAAGTCACGCAAACACATTGATAGATTTTGTGCTACGTTTAACCAAATCCCCACTACATCACAGCTAAAATGTCCATATCTTTACACGAAATCCCTAAAAGGCAACAAAATTCATGTATGAAGATCATGAACACATATCGAGTAATTCATCAAATAGTGGATGGGTTAAACAGGCAAAGATATCAGAGCACCATAAAAACACTAGGCAAATGAGCCCTGTTGTCCACCCTCATGGATATTATGAGTCATGCATAAAGTTGTATGTTCCAAAACAAACCCACAGATACATTTGTATGTTTGAGAAAGTAGATAAGACTTTGTGGCATAAGTTTATAAACATAGGGCACCGCATGAAATCTAAATCAATTACCGTTGTGGTCTCCACAAATACGATAGGAAAAGGTACTCAGACTAAAACTAGCAGGGTGGCCAAGATCACACACAGGTCAATTTTAGTCAGAAAATGTAATTCAGGGAATTAAACTAAACTATTTGACCATATGCTTTGAAATGCGAGAACAATAAGAAGTGGGTGTATATGTATTCGGGTTCAAGAGAAAATCACCTGCCCCAAGAAACCAGTAGTCCCACTCTCAATCAATGGGATACCAGCAGCCAAGCAGATGCGGTTCACATGTCGCCTCGCATCCAAATTATCAAGGCCATTCAAAACAACATTGAACTGCTTGAAGAAGTCTACGTTGAATTCAGGGTTCTTCACATTAGCATGGTAGGCTGTAATACTTATATCGGGCCTGACCTTCAGCACAGCATCTCGAGCAACCTAGCTAAGATTTCATTTAATAACAGCAACCGCACAATTAATGATGAAATGAGTAAGCGAGTGCTAAACTACGTACTTTTGCCTTAGATTGTCCAACATGCGACTTCCTGAACAAAAACTGTCTGTTCAAGTTGCTGACTTCAATCGTATCCATGTCAACCTGCAATCAGAAATGACCAAATAAGCACTCACCGTATCCACCTCCTCATAACCCAAAGAGCCTACCCTCCTGTTTACCTACTAACAGTCGAAACGTGGAGACTATCTAGCCTCCACGTAAGCTTTCAACTGCATTTTGCTCACTACTACTCAGCCTATGGTTCAACCAACTCAAAAATGTAATCCGTAATCACAATTACAAAACAGTTGTGTTTCCTAAGTTTAAGCATATCTCAACACAATTCTATTTCAGCAAATAAAGTAATCATCCGAATTCAAACCGTTAACGACCAAGATTTAGCCTATAGTTCAACCAACTCGAAAATGTGATCCGTAGTAGCAATTACGAAACAATTGTGTTTCCTAAGTTCAAGCATATCTCAACTTAATTCTATTTCAGCAAATAAAGTAATAATAATCCGAAATCGACTCATTAACCACTTAGGTTTACTCCGGAGCAATAACTAACCTCAGCAAAAATACCCAATTTCAGCAAAAACCCTAAAAAATCGAAACTAAAAATCGACACCCAAATGCGACAAATAACGTAAATTAGAAGATACCAAAATTGAAAAAAAAGGGGAGAAAACTAACGATATGAATGTCTCTGAACCCAGAAAGAGCTAGGGTTTTGAGAAGCTCACACCCAATTCCACCTGCTCCCACCATCATCACTTTCGAACCCTAATTTCCACAATTAACAACATTAATCAGAAAAATAACAACAAATATTAAATGCCCATAAAACAAATCTCATTTTTAACCGATTCCAATCGAAAAGTAAAACCCCTAAATCAAACTCAGTAAAAAAAAACAAGAGCGCAGTAAAAATAAAAGGCATGGCCGTGGAAGTGGGTAAGTGAGGAATTACCTTGATGTCGTCGAACTGTAACGAAGAAGCCATTGAAGAGAAGTAGAAAACTGAAAATGTTTTCTTTTGATTTATTTTTTTTATTTTTGATTATTATTTTTGAAGGAATATGAAGTTGAAAGGGTTTTAGAGTGGGTAGATGTGTGCTTTTATGAAGGAGGAGTGATGGGTTAGATTTTCTTTATTCTTAAAAGAATGATTTTTTTTATTTAATTAATGTGTAAAAAGGATTTTAATTTTATTTTTTAATGAGTCCCATGGCGGATAAATGGGCGCCAAAAGGTGGATAGAAGAGATGACTATACTCAAAGTCAACACTCCAAAGAGACGAGACGATCGTCTCTCCTCACCAACCAAGTCAAGTAAGTCATGAGGACTATTGAGGAGGAGATGGATAAATGAGATCGAAAAACCTATCTTTGTTTTCCATTTTGTGTATCGTTTCGTTTTTTACAAATCAAGATACGTGTAAGAGTGTGACAAATTTTAAAACATAGTTTTAAATCTTTAATACTATTGTTTCGACCTTATTAGTAAGTGTGATTTATGATGCGTAATTGATTGTTACATCGCCAAGCGTAATAGACCTCATTAGGTATTTGTGCAATGTTAAGGAACTACTAAGGGAGGGTAGTGACACTAAGTAATTTCATCTTCTCATCTCAAATTTTGTTGGATTGGTGTATAATTAATTTAGGTGATACTATTGAGTACACTAAGAACTAGTAAATAGTGTATCCATCACTCATAAAATATTAAAGTTCTCCCTCATGATAAGTGGTTGATGGAGTGTGTTTTATGTGTTTGGTATCATGATTATATGACGAGCGAGGTAATAAATGCGTTGACTGTATTATGGGCGTCTTTCTACAGTTACGACACAGAGTTTTTCTATTTAAGAGCCCCCCCAAAAAAAATTCAGCACATTCTGTCTATTACTTTGTTTATCATTTTCTCCGCCCTTATACTCAACATAAAAAATTACATAAAAATGGTGGGTACTCAAGGAAGCGCACAGAAAAAAACCACGAGGAAGCAAACAAAGGTTAGTGAGATCTGATTTTCTCATTTCATCTAATCATTTATTGCACGTTCAATTAATTTGGTTAGGTAAAATTTAGGGATTTTGGTGTTCACTTGTTATTAGATTTGTAAATTGATTAATGCGGTTAAATTGAGGGTTTAAGTGAAGTAGAAGATTCAGGACTTTCTTGTGTTAATTTGTGATATGAATTCTTTAGTTGAAATTCGATTGAGATTCTAATCAGTTTTGAGTAACATGAAAAATTAAAGAGACATCAAAATCTTTTCCATTAGTTTTTTTTTTCTCCAACGACTTCATTTGCAATTGATCCAATTCATTGTTTTGAGTACATGATGTGAATATTCACTGTCTATTAAACATTCTCAAAATCACATATACTTAGCTTCCTCAATAATTGCTCGATTAATCACAAATAGCGATATGAATTGCCTGCATCGATCATGTGCTTCAACAAATAAATCAGACGAAACATGTGTTTGTGCACAAGATCTATCCAAGTTCTAACCCTTTGTAGAATAAGGTAACAAAACATGTGTGTGGGGATATAAAACATTGATTTCACCATATAAATCAGACAAATTAGGGCCTGTTTGGAATCGTTTTCTGTTTTCAGTTTTCAGTTTTTTTGAAAACCAAAGTCCTGTTTTTGAAAACCAGAAAAAATGGTTTTCAGTTTTTTAGTTGTTAGTTTTCATTTTCAGTATGACTATCATACAAACATACAATTAAAATTTATTTTTGCAACATATTTAACTAATTTTTTTCCACAAAAAAAAAAAAAACTGAAAACGGTAGTGATACCGAACGGACCCTTAACAATCGAAAAATCATATGAAACTTTACTCACCACTTCTTTACAATGTTTTAGCATATCACTCAATAAAGTAAATCGTATTCAGAAATATTAAACGAACATAAACCATCCAAGTGGACGAAAGGAGTACCAAAAGACAAAAACACACAAAACTAGTGTGTCACTCATTCACTCCACACCAAATTTTCACTCTTCACCTAGTCACCTTCCTTTACTTTTTTTTTCACCATTCATCTTCCTTCTCTCCGTCTTTCTTCTCTCTTTCTCTTTACTGTACAAAGTACAAACCAACAGCTCCACACTTTCCACTTCCCCACAAATCACACATCCCGGCCGCCTAAACGCAGCGTTTCATTCAACTTACTCAGGTCCGTCCGTACAACATAAACCCTAATTTCTCCCCTTTTAATTCTTCCAATTTTCCTTTTTTTTTTTTTTTTTTTTCTTTCTAGGGTTTGAAGTTCATAACTTTCCCTCTTTTTTTACGTGATCACTCTGTAATTATGACTTATTGTGCGAAATTTTATCAATGTACCTTGATTTCCGTTGTTAATTTTGCATCAATTTTACTAATTTGTGATTAATTTTCATGATTTTGTCTGAATTTTTGATGAATTTAGGGAGGCAAAATGAAGCGTGGAGCTGGGGATGTTTGTACAGGTAGTCTACAAATCTTATTCTAGAAGTTTCTTTTTTCTGTTTGTTGGTTCAAATCTTCCTGCTTTACTCGAAATACGTTTGTAATTCTGTGTAATCTCGAATGTTAGAGCCGTTTTTCTTACACACATATGCACTATTGTTGTAATGTTTCTTGTTCTTAATTTTGTTGCATGTCAATGTTAGTGAGAAGGGTACCCTTGTAATTATTTGCTCCTCGTATCGTGTTGTCATTTGGTTTCGCTCGATGCATGGTATCTTATGGACTATAATAGAGGAAATGCGGGTTATGGCCGGGGGGGGTGTTAGGGAAAAGGGTACCCTTATGATTATTTGATCCTCGTATCGTGTTGCTATTTCGTTTTGTTGGTTTGCATGGTATCTTATAGACTAATATAGAGGAAATGGCGGTATAGAGGGGGGAGGGGGTGTTTTGGGAGGCTGTAATGTTCTATGTAGAGTTCTAAAAGTGGAAGTTAATTCAAGGTTTTCTATGCGTGAGAGTTGGGATTGCTACAGTGTTTTGCGACTCCTCGTGATTGGTTTTCATAGGAAAGATTTGCATTCTGGGTTGGGGGTGGGCATGAGGGTGATTGGGGATGCGGTTTTAATTTTTGGTTATTTTCATGTGGAATTTACCTTTCTTGTGTCTTACATATTTTGTATAGTATCACCAGCCTAACTGCGATGAGTTTCTGTGATAATTTCGGAAGTTTTAGTCGTGTATCTTGCTTGTGCTGTATGTTGATTGTTGACCTTATATGTTTCTTGTCTGGAACAGATCATTACCCTCCCAATTTAAAAAGCCGAAGTTGCCTGGTGAAGGGGAAGGTAAAGTTATAGATTATTCTTCTCCATTCGCAGTACAACATCTCATAAATCATTTAGATTATGGGAAGTACGGGAGTGTGACGAAAGATATACACGCACTGATTGCACGTAAGATGCAAATGCTGAACTCTTTCGTCACACTGTATCCGGAGCTGGAGAATGATCCTGACCTAAAGCATGATGAGGCTAAATCTGATGTTCCAACTAGTAGCCAAGTCTATATAATTGAGTCGGATGAAGAGAATGACGGAGACCAGATACCTGTCTATCAGTTTCAAGGGATCTCCTTCCCCAGACCCACCCTTCAACTCGTTACAGAACACTTGCTGGTAATGTTTTTTGCATAACTGTTAGTTCGAAACCTGTATTGCATCAACTGTAGAATCATCGTAGATTCCCCCTGTCGTGTTTAGTTGTTGAGTGCATATACTCCTGTGAGGGCTGTGACTTCTCTTAACATATTTTGTCTCTTGTTCCAAGTCCTACTTATTTTATACCATTTGACGTACTGCTGTGTTCTTTGTTATGAAACTATTTTATGTGGTTGAGATTACCTTTAAAAATTCCGTTGCAAATTGTCAACTGCACAATCTAGTAGCTTTAGTGGCTTTGGGAAGGAGGAGATAAATGGCATCTGATTTACAAATGCAGTTTGCTTGGTTTGTGCTTGTGCGTGTAAGGCTGTATTGGCCAGTATGAATGAAACAAAATATTCACGCTATCAATGCATATAATGCCTGTCAAATCTATTAATGCACATCTTTATGTCGAAAATCCAGCCCTGCTGAAGACATGTAGGTAGCACCCTATAATGTGGAGTTGTGGACTTATATTGTCTTAGTTACTTTTTAGTCTCTTGGGCCATCCCCTTTTTACCTCATGACTTATAAAGAGTCTATACTAGCTGCTATTATGCTGACCAAGATGGTTATATGTTAAAGTTGCTGGCGGTTCTTGAGGTTTATGATAATGCAAAGCATTTTCTTTCTTATTTTCTTCCGATTATTTGTATTGCAGGTTGATAATCAACAGAGAAGCAAAGCTGTAAAAGCAGAGGCTGAAGATGTTCTCAAGATTAAAGACAAAGGTCTCTATCGTGGCGTCCAAGATGATTTAAGTGAGGAAGATCCTGACTCTACTGCTGATGATGGGTTATCAGATATATGGAATGAGATGAATTTTGCATTAGAAACGTCCAAGGTACTTGGCCTATGTCGTTATTTGCTGGGGGTGATTCGTAATTGGTTTCATTTTTTTTTTGTCTCTTTTAGTATCCGTTTATGTACTTTCTTATAGTCTTTAGTTGAAGTGTCTGGTTGGAAACAGTTGCAGAGTATACTGGCTTGTGTTATTTATGTCAAATAATAGCTTCAGCATTTGCAGGAGTGGGTTAAATGGTTACATAAGGCCTTGAGTCAACCTAGGTTACGGAGATGTAAAAGTCAGATGCTATGTATGCATTTTGTTTTACTGATGTTTAGCTTGTAACCTTTCAGAGTGTCTTCAACTTTTCTTATCATATACGAGGTCACTATTTATACTTGAATATAGATTTTTGCATCTTTCATAAATTGGTTAACTAGAACATCTGGAGCTTAAACCATCCTTTTGGTGTTTCTGGTTGTTTATTTTAAGTCAAGTCAAGATCTGTCCTGTCTTCTGCTTGGGTTCATTCTTCTTTGGTTAAAAGAGTGCTTCTCTTATTTGATGAGAGATGTTGTAGGCAATGCTTATTTGATCTCAGGTTCTTATAACAGAATTTGGCACCTCTTCGTATTTTTTCATTGGGGGTAAAAGGGGTGGGGGGGTTGGGTGGGTCACCATGATTATTGAAAAACCAGAGGATTTCAGACAGAGCCACAATAAATATGATAACTGATAAGGGTGTGAAGTGAGGAATGTCTTTTTTTTTTTGGTTTGATCTCAGGTTCTTGTGCTTGCAATAGAAACCTGTCACCAGTTTTTACCTTATTTTGTTAAGATGTGGTGACATGGATTGGTGTATCCTTTTACAAATTTTTTTTTTTGAGATCAGTCTCAATAAAATTAACCATTATGCCGTAGTCTCTGGTCTCCTCCTAGTGGAATATTATGATTATAGTTTGATAGCCATGCCTTGCTTTTTGATATTATTTTTGTTTAATCTTTGCCCCATGTTGTAGCAGATTGTTGCCCTTGCCAACTTAGTGTTGCATCATACTAGTGCAGTAGTAGTTTCTGCATCCCCTATTACTTTGGTAGTCTTCTTCTAGGGCCTCATTGGGGTACCCTTTCAATGTTATCGTGTGCGTTTTGATCCTTTTCTTGTCTGATTGATTGTTAAGTAACTCCTGGTTCTCTCTCTTGCCTCATAAATGTCACCTATAATAAACGTAACTATAAGTTCTCGATATGTTTTTTCTTGTAGGATGTTCAAGTTGATAGAATGATAGATCATCTGATGATTCAGAGGAGGAGGATGAGGGCTGCGATCATTCATTTGTGCTCAAAGATGATATCGGTTATGTATGCCGCGTTTGTGGGGTAGTGAAGAGGGCAATTGAGACTATATTTGACTTCCAGTACAAAAAGGTTTCAGCTATCCTCCTCTATGATTTTGCAAATTTCTCTTTGCATTCTACCTGTATGAAAGTGAGCAATGTGTTCAGACTATTGGGTATGCTGATGTACTTTAAGGACTCATCAAGCTTTGCTGCTTTCATGTGATTGAATTTTCCTGCTTATGTGATACACTTATGTGTTGCACCTCCAAGTTGAGGTTATATATTGACTGTCCCCAAAGGAAAATCTGATGGAATTTCTTAGCTAATGTGGGTTACATACTTGGGCAAGGCTTTGAATGTGAAGTTTTAGCACTTCGAGATCTTTATAATAAGGATACTCATAAATGCAGTGAAATCAAATAAGTGAAAGTTAATGCATAATCTTGTTTAATACATGTATTGCAATAAGAAGTATATGGGTTATTGCATATATGTTTTGATGCTGTGGTCTTGCTGGTATGTTCGACTGCATATTAATTGTGGCAACTCCTTTTAAATATAAACTGTTTGTCTCCTTACTGACTTTGTTCGCCTACATTGATCCTCTGCATCCCATATTGACATGCATCTTCTGTGGCTCACTTTTGGACTTTTTTCAAATCCTTTTTAATCTTGCTTTCTTGCCAAAACTTTTACTTTTGATACCAGGCTGCTCGGGTGAGAAATTATCGATCCGAGTCACGGTATAACAAAGATTTGGAGAACTCTGGGGCCGACTTGGATGGAATTAAGCTGTCAGGGCATAATTTGGCTGTAACTGAAATCTCTCCCCATCCGAGACATAAGAAGCAGATGAAACCGCACCAGCTGGAAGGTTTTAACTTTTTATTAGGCAACTTGATAACCGACAATCCTGGTGGCTGTATATTAGCTCATGCCCCTGGGTCGGGAAAGACTTTCATGATAATCAGTTTCATGCAAAGTTTTCTTGCCCAATATCCAGATGCTAGGCCATTGGTTGTGCTGCCAAAGATTATCCTTCCTACGTGGAAGAAGGAGTTCCAGAGGTGGCAAGTGGAGGATATTCCTCTGCTCGATTTCTACTCCATGAGAGCGGATAACAGGATTCAACAAAGGGAAGTTCTTAAACAATGGGTAGACAAGCGAAGTATACTGTTTTTGGGTTATAAGCAGTTCTCCACTATTGTCTCGGGTGATCGCACCTGCAAAATAACTGCCTATTGCCAGGAAGTTCTGCTGAAATGCCCAACCATTCTCATCTTGGATGAAGGGCACAACCCTAGAAATGATGACACTGACATGTTAAACACCCTTGCTGCAGTCCAGACGCCTAGGAAAGTTGTGCTGTCAGGTACTCTTTACCAAAATCATGTCAAAGAGGTCTTCACAATCTTAAACTTGTTCCGGCCAAAATTTTTGAAGTTAGAGACTCCTCGATTGATTAAAAAACGCATCTTGAGCCGAGTTGCTTTTGATGGGTTCAAAAAGCATTTGAAAGGCAATGCAGAGAGTAACTTTTATGACCTTGTTGAGAACACCCTCCAGCAGGAAGCTGATTATAAAAGAAAGGAGGCTGTCATAAAGGACCTGAGGGAGATGACGAGCAGGGTCCTACACTACTACAAGGGAGACTTCCTGGATGACCTCCCTGGGCTCTTAGACTTCACTGTTCTTCTTCAGCTAAAGCCTCAACAGAAGCGTGATGTTCAGGAGTTGAAGAAGACGGAAAGAGCAGCATTCAGATTTAGTTCTGTGGGTAGTGCCGTCTACACCCACCCAATGCTGAGGCAACTTATCAGAAAAGCTGGTGATGAAAAAAATTCATTGCCTAGTTATCAGAGGGTCGATGAGCTTGTGGAAAAGATCGATTGGCGAGACGGTGTGAAAGCTAAGTTCTTCTACAATTTGCTGGGTCTCTGTGAAAGTACTGGTGAGAAATTACTGGTCTTTAGCCAATATTTGTTGCCCTTGAAATTTCTGGAAAGGCTCGTGGTTTGTAGGAAAGGGTATCGAGTGGGTAAGGAAATCTTCATGATAAGTGGAGATACATCGGGGGAACTACGCGAGACTTCGATGGAGCAGTTTAACACATCTCCAGACGCTAGAGTATTCTTTGGGTCTATCAAAGCTTGTGGGGAAGGCATATCATTGGTGGGAGCTTCTCGTGTAATAATATTGGATGTACATTTAAATCCATCCGTCTCCCGGCAGGCAATAGGGCGTGCATTTAGGCCTGGACAGGAGAAGGTCTCTGTGTACAGACTTGTTGCTGCAGACTCACCAGAAGAGAAGGACCACCTGACATGCTTTAAGAAAGAACAGATTGCTAAAAGGTGGTTCGAATGGAATGAGTACGGGAACCAGGACTTTGACTTGGTGGAAGTTGATCCCAAAGAGTGTGGTGACCGGTTTCTGGAGTCTGATATGCTAGGTAGTGACATTCAGTCATTACATACAAGGTTAGTTTTGATAGTCCATCTAATATTTACTTAGTGATTTCGGCCCTTTTTTTTTTTTTTTCTCTGAATCTTTAATGCAACTGGTTTGATTTGAACGTTCTCTGTAGGTGAATTTCGACAAGTGAGGACTGGTGGTGGATGGGAGTCCTGGAGATGGTTTCAAGTTTCTACCATTCTCGACTGCACAGAATGTGAACTCCATTTGAATACATTAATCTGTACTAGGAACTAGAAAGTATAAATAGAAAGTTCTGTGCTTCGCTCCCATGTCTATCTAACATAGCTTTTGGGTATATACAGTGCCGAACTTTAGCGCAGTGCAATCCTACAATCTGCAAATGTTGTAGATGGATTGTGTTTTGTGTATGTATATACATTTGAAAGCACATATGTTGCTCGAGTCATCGTTAGGTGTCTTTTGTCTCCTGAAGAGTAGCATTGTGCATTTTGGCCATACAGTGTACCGTTTCGAACCCTTGTGGTAAATCGGGGTGATGACGATGGTTATTTATGTCAATTGTCCTAAAAGTTCTTGTCTTAGTTTTGTATTCCGTCACTCTGCTGGGAGTGTTGTTACTGGTGCGGCCGCAATAAATTAATACGGAGTAGTATCCAAAATCTACTTCTAGTCCAGACCGCTCCATACGACGAGACTCTCACTAATTCTCAAAAGTAACTTAATCGGTATTCTTCAAGAGCAGTATAATAATACTCAAAAGCACTCGATTATTTTGAGCATGATAAATGAATTATAGAACGGAATGCACTCAGGATAAAAGTTTAGTCATAGAAAATCGGTCACATGAAAATCGTCATAAAAAATCGTCTTTAGTATTAGAACCGTCACATGAAATTCTGGTTTTTTAAAATCCAAACTCGGAAAAAAAAATCCAAACTCGTAGTACTAAGAAAAGAAAAAGAAGTGAGTGTACGTATACCCCATCGCATTTATCCAGGGTTCTCGTAGTTGCACGAGCGAGATATAGACATCGCGCGCACACAGGAAATTGAAATTGAAATTGAAATTGAAATTGAATTGTGATCGCTCTCATTCGGAGATGTCCAAACCGGATTCTAGTTCGCACATTTAGCCGCTACAAGATGATTCAAGGTATGTATTCACATCACGCTTCTTTGATTTTATTGTGCGTGTCTATATATGCTAGAAATCATGCAATTAATTAATCAAAGATTTTTGAAATTGGGATTTTTACCAAAGTGTTAATTGTTCATATATATATGTGTGTGATTGATGTTTTTCCCCATTCTTATGGTAAAAGATAGTTCAATTTCTGGCTGTATTTACCTGTTAAAATTTATCTTTTAATTTCTTTGTGATTTCACTCTTTCTCTGTCTAAACAGCCGAATAGTATAATATAATTCATATATGCTCCTAGTCATTTTTGTTTTATGACGCATATATATAGCTGTCGCGATGATGAAGATCATGATTTGGTGGATAGTCTGATGAAATTGAATGTTGAGAAGCCTTTGAAGGCTAATGATGAAGATACAATGGAATGTGATGATGATGATGATAAAGATACAACGGACGACCGCAAATACTATCGTACCCCGAGGTACGGATAGAATGGTACCCCTGGGCCTTTTACAAGTTGGGCTTCTGTCTGTTTTGGTTATGTTACAATTTCAGTTAGGTTTATGTTAGTTTTGGTAATATAACATCAGATGGGCTTATTTCAATCATGGCCCAGTACTTACCTTCAATTAAAACCCAACCCATATTCTCTCCCCTTCCCCCTTTATTTTCTCTCTCCTCTTATAACCATCTACCACCACCACGCACCACCTGACCACCGCCGCCCCCATGCGCCGACCACCAACCCACTAGACGCAACCACCACCATTCGATGGGCGCCGCTCCGGCGACCCCACGGCGGCACCCCTGAGCCCGCACCGCCGCCTCCATCGTCCTCCACATCTTTTTTTTTTTCTCATTTTCTCTCTCCTCTTACACTCCCTTCCCCAGCCCCTAACCTCAACCACTGCCGCCCACAAACCCTCCCCCGGC
>JBBYHQ010334989.1:0-13686 GCA_038382645.1 Spergularia azorica
GGGGATACATATTATATTATTTTTGTTCTCAGACGCTAAGCACTCATAATTTTTAGCAGTCCCGTGAATTCACGGGGACAAAAACTAGTTTTATAATTAAACAACCCAACTCATATCCCCAACCAACCAAAAACTGATTTGATCCCCCTCTCATTCAACTAACTCCACCACCATCAACCTTATCTCATCCATTCTCAACGCCAATCATCTTTGTTCTTCATTTTTAAAAGTTTCCCTCTCTCACCATTGTGAAAGCAATTTCTCTCTCATTTCAAACTCATGAATTAACCTTCATCCCCTCTCCTCCCCTTCAACACCTTACCCACCACCTGGTACCTGACTCCTTGCCGCTGCCACTAGGCAAACAACCACCACTATCGACGACATCGCAGCCACCGTCGATCACCGGCGACTACTTCCCTATCGATCACTTAATTAGCACCTGGTTTGAACTCTACTCACTTAGCAGTTTCATTTCTGGGTTTCATTCAATTTTAATTTTGTGCAGTCGCCCCAATTTGTGCTTGTTAGATGATTTTGAGGATTTTTTTTTTTGTTTTTTTTTTTTTTTTGAATTGTCTATCTCCCCTTCATCTTTGTACATAATCAAGATCTAGTGTGCTTCAATGTGGCCATAGATTTGTTCTTGGATTTTCATTAATTTGAATTGGTGTTTGAATTTTTATGAATATCAGTTTTTTATTTTTTTTATTTTTTTTATTTTTTTGTTGTGATTTGTGAAAATGGTGGCTCCATTTTTAGGTTAAAATTAGTTTGATTTGGGGATGAGATGTTATCAAAGATTATTAGCTAATCAATTTTCTCTAATTTCTACCCCTTATTTTCTAAACACTTTCTCTCTCTACCCACCTTGGCTTCTGATGTGGTGTGAATGTAGTGTGTTAATCCGCGTGATTTAGGCGTTTTAAGGATTCTTTGGGTTTGGTTTTATCGTGACTTGTAGACCATATCATTAGGAGTGATTTGGAGCTTAATCGACGGTTTTACGAGAGTTTTTGTGGTCTAAGACCCTATGGCGAGCCTTGGACAAGATTAGAAGATCGAGCTACGAGTTGGAACGAGTTTCGAGGAAAAGATAGGTTGGGCATGCGTCGAGATTCACACACTAGCTCGAGCCGATGAGAGAAAAGAAGAGGAAATTATAGTAGTGATTAGGATTTTCAAAAATTAGGGGAATTATAAATTTATAAACTGATTTTCGTGATTTACATAAGTTAATTCGAATTTTGGGAATTTTATGGCATAAAACATTGTTTTTAATTGATAAAACATAATCTAAATTGTTGGAATAATTTTTAATTATAATTATTGGATAATGAGTAATTGTTGGTTTGGATTTGGGAACTGTCATGTTCATACATTGTATATAGGATCTAACATATAGGTAGGTTGGTTGAGAAAGATTGAGTGTTAATTTGGGAATGTCGTTTGTGTAATTGTAGAGCCTGAGTTCGTAGACGAGGAGCACTAGTGACTGTTGTGCTATTGAGTTTCCGTTTGCTTGAAAAGGGTACGCTAGCATGCTCAACCTTTCTTTAACTTGTAGATACCTTTCAAAATTATGTGCTATATGTGAATGGTGTGTTTGGATGAAAACTTAGTATCATGTTAGGTAAAGAACGATTCAATTTCCTTTATGATTATTACGTTGTACTTGTGTGGTTTATTGTAATGGAAATGTAAGATTGATTTATGTGTGATATTGGTTGTGATTGACTTATGAATGATTGGAATTGTGAATGTGAATTATGGAAGCGGTGTGGAGATTTGATGGAGAATGGTGGTATAATTATTGTGTCGGAGCCTAGGAGTTGCTCCTAATTATTGTGTCGGAGCCGCGGAGTTGCTCCTAATTATTATGTCGGGGCCTCGGAGTTGCCCCTAATTATTGTGTCGGAGCCTCGGAGTTGCTCCTAATTATTGTGACGGAGTCGCATCGATTCCTAATTATAGCCCCACCGTATCGGTCTTTAAGTGGGTTTGGCTCTAGTACTACTCTATTAGGTTAAAAATACTTAATAGGGGGTGTGCACACTTAAGGTCTATACTAGTAGTCATTTGATTTGATATGATACAAAGAATTTGCGAAGTTGTGAAGTGATACGTTGGATTGGATTGGAAGTTCGGGGTGGATGCTTTATTTAATTAAACTTGGTTGATAATTGTGAATTTGTGAATTTGTGAAATTTGACCCTTTGTTGTTGATTGGAATTCATTTGGTTGATATGATTATGTGCTAAGTGTGGTTTTCAAAAGTAAAACTAAAACGTTTTTTTTTTTTTTTTTTAAAAACCAAGGTAAGAGTTTTGGTTTTCTACGAGTTGAGGTGTTAGCTTACTCAATTTCACTGACTTTTTCAACTGTGGTTTTTGTGTTTTAAATCCACCACAGGTTTGGAGTGATTGATGCATGCGTGAATCGACGACTCACTAGATATTAGTTGGATTAAACAAATTTAGACTTTCAGTTATTAGACCATTAATAATACTTAGACTATCTCATATTTATATTTCATATTTTGGACTGTTGTAATTTAAGTATTGGATTGTAATATACTATTTTAGACCATTTGACTTTTGTAGTGCGGCTTCTGAAATCTCCTTGCATTCGGGTCTTTGACTCGAATGCGGAGTGACACCTCTGAATTTCCTTATTTGTGTTTTGGTTCGCGGAAAAATGTTTTTAAATAGGAAAGGAAATTTGGGGGTGTTACAGTCAGGGAAAATGATCCAAATGTTGACCCAGCTTTAACACCACACCTGACAGGAGAAATAACCACGGAAGAAATAAAGGAAGCCTTGTATGGAATTGCCTCAAATAAGAGCCCATGGCAAGATGGTTACTCAGCAGGGTTTTTCAAACACAGTTGGGGCATAATTGAGAATGACTTCATTCAGGCCATCCTGGATTTTTTCAAGACTGGGAAAATGTCAAAGCAAGCTAAAAGCACAATGATCACCCTTATTCTAAAAAAGGAAAATGCTAGTAATGTTGCTGACTAAGTTATCGTTCTTTGTGGATACGAACCTTACTTCCTTATTACTAAGTTCTAGGTTAGTATTGATAATTTATATTGTTAGGCATAAGACTTTAGCCTGTCACTAGTCAACGCTGGAGTCAAGAGAATTAATGGCCGGAATTTTTTTGGTGGTGTTTGTCAAAAGAAGGAGTCTTAAAATGTGGTCTTTGAGATTTTGGAACTCAAAATGTGGTGTTTGTCAAAATTGAAAACTTAAAAGGTGGTGTTTGGCAAAAAAAAAAAAAAAAAAAAACTCTTACATTAAAGATCAAAATAGAAGACAACTTTTGTGAGTGCGCGGTTGGTGTTGCGACAACATCGCTAAAGATCATAATATTTTTGTACTCACTAATGAGGTGTTGATGTTATCTTGAGAATTATTATTATCTTTTTAAGAAAAAGTTGAATATAAGCATCTGACTGGTGAAGTATGGGATACGAGACACGGAAGTGCAACGGGAGATCCCCTACACAAAATGAGAACCATTGTATAAACAATAATCGATCAAATCCGATCTTCGAAATACTTATTCGCGATAAGAGAAAGATAAATGTTCTTATGCATAGTGATTCCAAGCCAGGGAGTGTTACTCCATGTCAAGGTGTCAATATCTACTTTGGACGCTCCAACAGGTAACTCTATCTCCCATTCAAAAGAATACAACGAACAAATAATAACAAAACTTCATTGATTCAAGAAAAGTACCGTAACAACACCTACTTCCTCATTTTCTTTCATTTCTTTACGTTGGACCGGGTTTTGTGAGGGGAACCTAGATCTCACGTAAAGAAATGAAAGAAATGGAGGGAGTAATATAGTTGATTCTGAATTCGAACTAATTGGCCACGATCTACGTATCGGACTTATTATTAGAACTTCTTTGCCACGAGACAAAGAGGATTCTTTTTATGCGCAACTATACCAGGGAGGGTAACAGTGTCAATATCCTCCTTGTTCACCCCAACGGGCAACTCCCATTCAAACTTGTACAACAAGTTAGCAAGTGTTAGCTCCACGTTAAGAGTTCAAAGATGCAATCCTAGGCACATTCTTCTCCCTGCTCCAAACGGAGTTAGCTCAAAATCTTAGCCTTTGAAATCAATTGCACTCCCAAAAAACCTCTCGGGCATGAACATGGCCAGGTCGGTCCATGACTCTGGGTCTCTTCTGATAGCCTATACATTCACAAATACCTTCGGAAGAATGTCGTACCCTTCAAGCTTGCTCTTTCGGATCGTCTCGCGGGTAATGAGCAATGACACTGCTAGGTGTAATCTAAAGGTTTAATTCTTTGTTCACCGCGTTGAAGTTTTTCATGTTTTTTAGATCATCCTCGGCAATGTATACTGTTTTTGCGGGTGCATTTAGAAGCTCTTGTTGTACCTTCTTCATGGTGATTGGATTCTTTATAAGCTTCGTCATCGCCCAAATTACCATAGCCTAAACACTTAATTTTTTTTTAAAGAGTGTAGATGGACTTTTCATCCATGATGACATATGAGTGACTTTTTTCCATATCAGAAAATTGATCAATTTTTAAAAAAAAAAGACAATATGTACCAGGGGCGGAGTTAGAACTTCGAGAAAGGGGGTTCGAAATTTTTTTTTTTTAGCTAATTAATATGGGTAATAAGAAACAAAAATAGTCATGATACAAATTACAGCTTTAAGGATGGAGGGGGGGGGGGTAATTGAATTCGGCGAGAGCTAAGGCCTTGAAAACGATCAAGTATATCATCATTTTCATGTTGAAAAAAAATGTCTCACTCAATGAATATGACCAAACTATCATTCAATAGTTGGCCACCCATACTATTTCTTACTTTGTTGTTCACATCATTGGCGGAAAAATTCTTTCCTCACTAGCGGTAGCGACCAGAAGAATCAAGACTAGTCTTAGAAGAAGATAGACTAGTTGGTAGGAAGAGTGCTTATTTGTTTCGACAAGCTTCATAGAGAGTTGACCGAGGTCTTTCAAGCTATGAAATCTCACATCTTTCCTCATATCATCAATGAAATGATCAAGTTGAAATTAAAGTCTAATCAAATCCGTGCAAGAGAACTCTTTTGGAGAAAACTCGGCTAGTGTAAGTAAGTTTGCCTTATCATATGCCCCAAAAGAATTGAGAGCATTTAACGATGCCATACAAATGAATAACTCCATGTTCACCTCATCAAATCGGTTGTTAAGCTCTTGCAGTTGCAAATCAATTACACTTATAAACATCTCAACCCGAAACCGAAGAAGATTTGTCACTTTCTTAAAGAAACGCCTTGATCTCCCCGAAGGAGCATAGTTATCATCCATGTCGGGGACCTCAATGTCATTCTTTACACAAAAGGACAGCACACTCTCGAGAAAAGGATCCCACCCATCCTCTCTAATCTTTTGCAATCGCTTGTTAGTCAAGCAAACAAAAGTCATGGTATTAACAAGATCTTGGTCTCTCTTTTGCAAAGCTAGACATAATTCATCCGTATAACCAAATATCACTAACATCAACCGAGCCATAAAAACAAATTGGAGAGATTCAAAACAAAGCATTAACGTTTGGGCTTTTAAACGATCATCTTTATGACCATTCTTTCCAATCATAAGAAGTACCTCAAAGATGCAAGGATATAAAGAAATAAGATTCAAGGTTTTTTTTATAGTAAGATCCTCAACGAGTGTCACGCGGTCTAGCCAATCCAAACTCTTGATTTAAACCTTGTCCACTTTTAATTTCACCCAATTCCAATTTTTTCACAATCCTTTGAGCTTGAGCAACTCGAAGCATTTCTTGACGTTTACAAGAAACACCCATAACATTCAACAAATAACCAACTTGCTTGAACAACAATTTACAATCAAAATTGTCTCTAGCAACGGCAACAAGAGTCAATTGAAGTTGATGAACAAAACAATGTACATAATATACCGATGGTGTTTCTCTCATAATTAAGGTTTTGAGACCATAATCTCACCCCGCATATTATTAGCCCCATCATAAGCTTGGCCACGAATTTGAGCCATACAAATTGAGTGTTTCGTAAGCATTTTTCCAATTGCAACTTTAAGTGACAAAGAACAAGTGTCACCAACTTGTACCACACCTAGAAACCGTTCACAAACTCTTCCTTTTTTTTTATTAACAAAACGCAAACAAATAGCCAATTGTTCTTTGTTAGCCACATCACTAGACTCATCCGCTAAGATAAGAAAATAGTCATCACTAAGTTCTTGAAGAATGACTTTTGTAGTTTCTTGTGCACAAGACTTGATAAGATCATTTTGAATATCGGGAGAAGTCATTTTGGTGTTTCCGGGAGCCTTCTTCATAACTAGATTATGAATTTTTATTTTCATCCCTTTTAGCAAGCCATTGCAAAAGTTCAAGAAAAATTGTACTTGTCTTGAGCTTACTTTCATCATGTCCACGGCATGCTAGATCTTGCCGTAAAAGATACCTTATACAATCAAGTGATTCTATCAAGCTTTTTTTATATAGAACTCTAGTACTCATGGTCGTCTTACTAATCTTCTCTACAATTGATGATTTCGGGTTTGCAGAAAAATTGTACTTGTCTTGAGCTTACTTATGACAACGTACTCTCGACAATATGACAAATGTGTTTTTCAAATCTCTCTATGGCTTTGTTCCAACTCCTAAATCCACCATTCACAAATTGATCACCACCGGGGTGAGGGGTCTCACCTTTGAACAAGTAACACACAAAACAAAAGGTCGCATCTTTTTTAACACTATATTCAATCCACTTGTACTTTCCAAACCAATCAACATTAAATCGACGCATACCTCCAAGATCCCTTTGAGAGAAACCGTTATTTTTTGGTTGACAAGCTTTCTTGAGAATAAATCCCCTTTTCACGGCATCTCGATCATCGAGATGCTAATATAAGATAGGAATCTTTTTCCCGGATCGTGTGGAAGAAGATCAAGATCATAAACACGTTCCTCCTCGGCATTAGCATATGGATTACTTGCTCTTGTTTCAAATTGAGGTGCATTTGGAGATTCTTGTTCAATAACCTCCTCCTCCTCGGGCTCGATCTTCTTCTTCTTCTTCTTCTTCTTCATCTCCTAGTATTGAGGGTGATTCTTGTCTAATTTCCTCTTCTTGTTCAATATCTAATTCTTGGATTTGGGGAGGTTGTTGTTCAATTTCTTCTTGTTCAATTAGGGTTATTTGTGGTTCTCTTGGATGTGGGGATGATTGAAAATATGACTTTTGAGACTTCCCTCTACCATAGAAGTCCGAGATTAATCCGTCTTTCAATTTAGCCCTTCTCATTGTAATGTTTATGCAAACAACGAACCTAGTACAAAATTGGAAAATACATCCCAACTATCAAGAATATTTGATTCATAGTCTACTTAAACAATCTAGACATCTAATGAACAAATGAGTAATGATCTATTAGTAAACCCTAGACCCTAATTGGCTAATTTACAAAATTCCCAATTTGACAATTAGTTCAACAAAAATATATAGCAAGAATTATGAATTAAGAATCAATGAATAATAATAAACAATTAAAGACATAATCAATAATCTCTACAAAATAGACAACAAAAATAATTGAATGAAAAATTAGAGAATATAGTTTTGTGTAAATGTGGTCTTATGAAGTACCTCAAAGAGAGGGTGCCGGGCTGGTGGCCGTGGTGGTCTGTGGTCGGGATTCGAAGATCTGCTCGCGCAGGCGGCTGGGTGGCAGGTGGTGGCGGGTGGCCGTTATTATGAAAAGATGAATGTCAGACGTGTATGTAGTATTGTGGTGTCACGAATTGGAAGAGCAAAAGTCCATAATTTTGATCATTTGATGTGATAAATTACGTACATGATTTTGTTTGTCTTCTCTTACAAACTTTGACAGCTTGTTACCCATCCACTAGTATTTTAACTCTTCTTCTTTTTTTTTTTTTCCCCTCCCTTCGCCCTTGATATGTACTATCAATTGATTTTACATTTACCTTATTATGTAGATCACTTATTATAATTATTATTTATTGATTAAAAATATTTATTTAGAAGTAAAATTATGGAGTTTATTGTGGGCGTAACTTGGGTAGTAAACTAGCATTGAATAAAAAGTTATGAAGGCCATAATGAACATGATTAACAAACTTTTATATATTTAAAATACATGACACTACTCCCTCTGTTCCAGTCACTTCTTGGACTTTACTTTTGGCACAAAAACCAAGAAATGCAAATAATTAGAGAAGGAGATGGGGTTAATGAATATTAATCTTGTTCAGTCAAATTAAACCCCACTATAATATCCTCTTTCCTCTCCCTTTCCCAACCCACAGCCACCCACCAATATTGCACCGGCGGCCACCGCCAGAGTGACCGAACAGCGCCAGTGGTCACTCCAGCCGACCCCACGACGACGCACATCTCCCCTCCGCCTTCCCTCCCTCCTTTTTCGACCCAATCTCGTTTTCGCTCTCCTCTCCCACATCCCACTTCCGACCCCGACTCCTATACCGACCCCGACCACTCTTTTCTCCTCCTTATCCCTCCATCTTCGACCACCCAACAATCATCCCATCGCTTTTCACGGCTCTATTGGAGATTGGAGTAGGGAGTAAGAAGGTGCTAAATCTACTATGAGGGAGAGGTAGGCTCGAAAAAGAAGACAAGAGATGTGTGAGGCGACGAGGGTGGGCTAGGGGACGACTATGGGTGCCGGCGCCGGCCGATTAATAAGGCGACGTTTACAGTGGTGGTTATGGTGGTGCGTTTAGGTGCAGTGGGCATTGGTGGACTGGTGGCTACAAGGGTGTGAGAGAGGAGGAGAGAGAGTGATGGGTGAGATGTTATATTTAGTTAGGTTGGGTTTAAAGATTGATTAGTGTTATTAATAACCCACAAAACAACACTTAATATTTCAAAACCCTCCTATAAAAGAAAAGGCCAAGAAATGAACGAAACAACCCAAAAAGGAATAGTCCAAGTATTCATCGGAACGGAGGGAGTAATACATATCTCAAATAATATTTACTCCGTCTATCCTCTAATGATTGTTAAAATTTGAAAAGGGAAATTTTAAGGGTAATTAAAAAGATTTTTTTTTTTTTGTAAGAAGTTAATTTTTATTTATCCATAAAAGGGAATAAAACTGGAAGGTTTCTTACAAAATAAAAACCACTAGAATGTTATGATCCTCCTACTAAGCTATCTACTACATCTTGGTGAATCTCCTTCCCTATCCAGGCATAAACCCTAACACAAACTACAAACATTACTCGATGAACAATTCACTCTACACTGTGCTCTGTTTCTTCGAAAATTCTTGCATTCCTTTCTAACCAAAGCTGATATACTGTGGCATTTAGGCTTGCTTTTGTCCATCTAGTTTTCCAATGCCTTCTTCTTGAGCTTTTACTCAACCAGACAAGTTCCCTTCTCAGATCCCAATTTCTCTTGTTGATGCCCAACCATTCCTGAATTTTGTGCCAAACAACTTTGGAAAATTCACACTTGAAAATAAAACAAGTGTTTATGGCTTTCCTCTGCTCTTTTACACAAGATGCACTTGTTGACAATAGGCAGACCTCTCTTCTTCATGTTGTCAATTGTTGCTAGGTGCTGCTGTACTGCCAGGGACACTATAAAACTGTGTTTTGGCATTGTTAAAGTATCCCATACAGCCTTATGCCAGTCTACCTTGTCATACTTTCTTCTGAAGCTGTCATAAGCTTTTGAAGCTTGATACTTATCTGCTGAGCACCACGTTTTTATCATTTCTGAGGCTGCTCTCTTATCTCCTGCCATTTCCAATATATCATCCCTTACTTTCAGAATGCCTTTCCAACTCTCAGTGTTAACTGATTTTGCTTTCACTACTGTCCATATGTCTTGTCCCTTCAGGATATAAGCTGTTATCCCCTTACTCCAAATTCCATGTTGTTGATTCTCCAATTTCCAAAACCATTTTGCCATCATCGTTTTGTTCCATGCCAAAACTTCCTTATTATTTATTCCAGCTTCTTCTCTAGGTGAACATAAGCTAGCCCAGCTTTTACAGATCATCTTCCTCTTCCCTTCTGTGATTCCCCACAGCAAATTCCTACAGATTTTGATTATTTTCTTCATGATTGCTTTTGGGATTAGCATAGTGGAGCTCCAGAAGTTTTCCAACCCAAATACCACAGAATTTATCAATTGAACCTTTCCAGCAAATGAAAGAAACTGAGTGGACCAATGATGGATTGAATTTTCCAGCTTTTTTATCAGTGTTTGATACATATCAGCCCTTAATTTCTTAGCATGTAATGGTAATCCCAGGTATCTAAATGGGAAGTTCCCTTCTGTAAATCCAGGTTCCTTCAATATGCCTTGCTTGACTTTATTGGTTACACCCCCAAAATAGATGTCAGTCTTTGAGGGATTAGCTACAATTCCTGACAATTCTGCAAACTCATTCAGACAGTTCATAACTGCTTTCATAGATGGCACATCCCCTCTTGTGTAGATCATTAGATCATTTGCAAAGGTGAGGTGGGTTAATCTGAGCTTTGAGCACTTAGGATGCATTGAGAAATGCTTATCATGTGGCATTTTCCTAAGCATTTTAGACAGGACTTCCATGATTAGCACAAAAATATATGGAGATAAAGGATCTCCCTGCCTAAGCCCACATTTGTCTGGAAAGAACCCCTCATAACTCCCATTGACTTTAATGGAAAACCATGTTGTAGTTGTACAACTCATAATCCAATCAATGTATAGCTTTGGGAACCCCATCAGAGTCATCATGCTCTTTGCAAAATTCCAGTTGAGAGAGTCCAATGCCTTTCTAATATCAACTTTAATTAGACTTCTGGGAGAAATGTTTTTCTGACCGTATCCCTTGACTAGGGAGCTGTTCCCTGAGCTCCTTGCTTCCAAGCACTTTCTACTGTGTTCTTATAGTCTTCATGAGTGGACCAACAATTAAGATATCTAAACACTTTCTTTGGCCTAACTTCCTGCATAACTCTCATAAGGATTGGGGAATGATTAGATAGACCTGAAGGCAAGAATTCTACATAAGAGTTAGGGACTTTTGAAATCCAATGTGCATTTACTAGAGCTCGATCAAGTTTACTCCAGTTAGCAGCTTCTCCCTCCTGATTATTGGTCCAAGTGAAAATACACCCTTGCCCTGCTATGTCATCTAGACCACATGTTGCTATGCAGTCAATGAAGTTCATCATGTCCATGATAGTTGGAGGATTGCTACTTTGTTTCTCCTCTCCATTTCTTGTAACATTAAAGTCACCAAGAACTAACCAAGGCTTATCTCTTGGATTCAAAATCTTTAACTCTCTCCAAAGAACTTTCCTCTCCTTTGCATCATTACTTGCATAGGTGAAAGTAATGAAAAACTCCTGATTGGAAATGATATATAGCACTTTGCATCTCACATACTGAGTATGAGTTTTTATTTCCTCTACTTTTAATTGTTGAGCTTTCCAAACAACCCAAATTCTCCCATTTCTGTGATGATTTTAAGTAGTTATGACTTTATAAGCAGCAAACTTCCTTTTGATAATGGCTTTTGCTTTATGTTCCTTAACTCCGGTTTCTAAGATGCCTAAAATATCTATTTTATGTTTCAACAGAAGGTCCCTCACTTCCTGCTGTTTGAGGGTATCATTTCACCAACCCTCTGATATTCCAGGCAGCTACTAACATTGGGGAGGGTCAGGTGGTTCCCTCATCCCCGTGATTTCCTCTTCCTTATTCCCATCTCTCCCTTGACTGATTTCTTCATCCTCCATTGACAGTAAGTCTCGAAATCTGTTTACAACTGTGGAAGATGCAACCTGATTGGTCATTCTACTTCTCCTTGAGGAAAATTTCCTGCTGACTAATTTGAATCCCAAGTCTCCCGATAATGGTGAGTCTGGATAGTTACTTGGAGATACATGGTCATTATAGTCCAAGTCTTCAACTACATCCTACTGATTGTGAGGCTTTATTAACTCGGGTTCAGGTGGTACTGCTGCCTGGTTAGCCATCTCACTCACTTCTTTATCTCCTTTGTCACTATTCTCAAGACCATGACTTCTCTCCCCATCGGGAGAATTATGCTGAGCATTTTGGATGACATTCATCTCAGGTTCAGTTGCTTCTACTGCCTAAGGGACATTTCCATTGCTCTCATGACCCTTTGTTACTTGTTTGTAGACCTGCTTAACCACTTTGGGTTGAGTTTTGGGCTTGCTGAACTTACAATGCTGCAGATCATGTCCCAATTTCTTACACCCTATGCATTAGTAGGGCACCCATTCGTATTCTATTGTTTGGAGCTGAGAACCACTATAAGGAGTGTTGATTAAGATTTCCTTTGGGAGCTGAGCAGAGACATCTACCTCCACTAGAACCCGCGCAAAGATAATTTCTCCTTATGAGTAGTTGTGTGATCTGCAAACAGAGGTTTTCCCACCCTACTTGCTATTTTACTGAGAGCCTTGTCCGACCAGCACCATGGTTCGAGATCAGGTAGCAGGATCCAGACTGGAACATGGCGCACACTGTCCAATTCTTGAGCAAAGCTAGGTTCCCATTTCTTCAGAATTAATGTGTTTTGCCCAATCCTCCATGGCCCTCATTTGAGAATTATTTGCATATCCTCTTGGGTGGAGAATCTAAAACTGAACCATCCTCCCTTATAGTACTTAATGTCAGGTTAGTCTACATGATTCAGTTTTTCTGGGCAAAATTCTTTATTTCCTTTCTTGTTGGCTTAGCTCCAATTAAATTCCCCACCAAAGAGTTTGCCTAAAAATCTAATTAATCCTTTATATCCCCTTCTTCAATCACTATCTCTTGACCATTTACATTCTCTGCATAGTGATGCAAGATCATTCCAACCTTCGGCTTCAATTTAACAACCTTGTTCCATGCCTTAGGATTATCTACTGATTTCATAACATTATTCCGCACATCACCATCATCATTTTCAGCAATTGGGTTTTCTCCAGCATTAATCACTTTTTCCCCAATTTTCTCAGCAATAACATCAAAAACAGGGTTGTCAAATTGGGGCTGAGAACCTCCATTTTCGAGTAATATTACACTTGAATCATTATTCTTAGCTGAGTGTTTAGAAGTCATACCAGATTTCGCCATAGCTTCATTGATGATGTCATTAAGAAACCGAGGCGAACTGTGTGCAAGCTGGGTTTCACTTTCCTCCGTTGGTTCTTCCCCATTTTCTCCGATCCTTATGTCATTCGCTTTGTCAGATTCCGGCGGTTCTCCCCGTTGTTTCTGTTTTGGAGGCCGTCCCCTCCCTCGCGTCTGAGCCATGATCAAGCTATCATGTACGGACTAGCTTCGTGAGCAAGCTACCTCACAACTAGAGGTGGCCAATGGGACGGGTCAGCCCTAGCCCAACTTGAACCGGCCCGGCTAATAGCCCTGGCGGGTCGACCCTTGATCGGGTCAGGGCCAGCCCGGCACTAGCCCTAGAGACCTAGGGCCGGTTCAGGGTTCATCATTTTTGGGAACTGACCCGACCCTAACCCTAGCCCTTAGCCCGACCCTGAACCTAGTCCGACCCTAACCTAGCCCTCAACCCGGCACTGACCCTAACCTAGCCCTCAATCTGGCCCTAACCTAGCCCTGACCCACCCCCCAT
>JBBYHQ010335007.1:0-13682 GCA_038382645.1 Spergularia azorica
TTTTAGATGTATTGTGGAAGATGAAAAATTCTTTATAATTAATTCAAATAAATAAGTTGATTAATTTAATATATTTATTCTATTTATAATTAAAACATTTTCATTAATTTTAATATATTAAATTCATATATTTAAATATCTAGTATTTTGAGTGCGACACGTAGCTCTGTGACTTGACATTTGCAGATGACAATTATGCGAAATCAATTATCTCATGCCACGTGGATTTGTAATGTTAGCCTATTAATATTATTATATTGATAATGTATACGCTTCATTTATTGCAATGTATTCACCAAATATACGCATTTAATGACCAAGTTTTCTACTCTTAACTAACTATCACGTGCCCGTCATGTGGTTACTATCTGATATTTAGTCATTCCTTTCGCTTTTGAAATCGAACGATGTGTTCGATTTCCCGTGCCTCATGTACATAGTGATGTTGGTCTCTATAAATAAAATTGACTTGTGACAGAACATTAAAGACATTACTTATGGTTGCAACTCTGCAAGTTGGTTGTTCGTGGGTCTACAATTCTACATCATCTTATTGAAAGTGTATTATTTTCGAATCCGAATCTCAATTGACCTCTTTCTATGGTCATTTTTTATTTATTGAAACTCCGATTCGGTTATGATTTTGGCTTCGGTAACGGTGATTAGGACTTAGGCTAAATGCGGTTGTCATGGACATCATTGCAGTCCTGTCATTTTATAATTTTGTGAAAAGATCTAATAATGGAGAAAAATCCAAAATATTGGAAATCGCAGAGTTGTTGAGAAAAAAGCCGATGCTATATAGGCTGATATTTTCCATTTCTTTGAGACACCTTCGGCCAATATATCATATCGGGTACACCCATAACCGATATATATATCGGCCGATAATGTGAGGAATGATCTTAAATAACTTGAGATTTTCCTAATTTTTGTAGTAAATAAGTGTTTCCAAGTCAATTTTAATCTAAGTTATATCCAATAAGTTTTTAACTAAGTTCGGCTATGCCTGGATCATTTTGATACGGCATACCTTATTCACTCTACGTGATCTTTAATTTTTACTAGAGCCAATTTCTTTTCAATTTATGAACTTATGATCCTTATCGACTTCGTTATGAGTTTTATTGCCAATTTAGCTCTAATTTTTTTTAACTCAAGTTAAGGTTTTACGAGTTTTGGCGTATAATTTTAATCCTTTTTACCCCAAACTTGACCCAACCCATATTGTCAAGCAAGTTGAGTTACTTCCGTTCGGTGTTCTAATTTAAACATAACCAGTCAACCATACATCCAGTATTAATTACTTTATTACTACTAGCTAGTTAGCTATATAAATACACACAACCAACCTCTTACTACTTACTCATTACTCACATAGATTAGAGGCGAGACACTTATTATCCCACACAACTCACATATTAGAGAGACTTCTATACTAACCCAAAAGAGGCCAAAAGAGTGGCAGAGAGACAAAATGAAAATCTATGTTTTTTGTTTTTTAAAATCTATGTGCATGCTCCTTGGGTGAACGACAACCCCTTTGACGTTGAGAGTAGTTGCGAGGTACAAGAGTTCAAAACTCTTGTGCATGGAAGAACAAGTACGTAATTAACTCACTTACCTCTTCCAATCTTGCTTTGAATAAGGAGCTGTGTAGTTTTATTTAGATGATTTGTTATATACAATATATATTAAGCTTACATATATACTCCATGAATGTCGCTGGATATGTACGTATGTAGCCATGTAGGTACCCTTCCAGAAAATCAATCCTTATGGTTATTCGGTACGGAGCAGAGTTGGTAAATTAGTTGATTACAACATTAAAGACGGTAATGCACTACAACATTTCATTCATATATTGTTTGTTTTAATTACTTATTGCCTTTGATTATCAATTATGATTGTCTATAAAATCAGGGTCACAGATCTTATGCTAGTATATTTTTGTTTTCTTTGAATTCAATAGAAATTTAATTAGTACTCACTCCATGCATATCTAAATGCCCAATGACATTATTACACACTTTTTAAGAAAAATAATAAACACTTCAATAATAGTGCAAGTGGACAATGTTTAGAAATAAACAATTCAATTTTAAGTGCAAGTGGACAATACATAAGGATAAACAATTCAGTTCTAGTGCAAATGGACATTAAATAGGATTAAACAATTCAATAATAGTGCAAGTGGACAACATTTTATCAATAAAAAGTTACTACTAAAGGGACATGTTTATATACTTTTACAAGAGAGGAGATACAATGAATAGTTATAGTACCAATACAATGGATCTAACAATACAATGAATGCACATATACAAGAGGTGCAATGTATATAATAATCTAACAATTTTTGTATTATATTACTCTGCTTCTCGCTTTGTCCTTTTTGTGCTGTGTTTCCAATGTATTATCTTGACTGAATGAGATATTAGTAGTAGATTGGTAAGACTTGGAGTAGCAGTAGAGGCAGTCTCTCATGTTCATAGGTCATTGATACAATTTTAGTTTTTATTTGTCGAGTTGTTTTTTTGTCTGGGCTGCGTTCAAACTTTGAAGTGTTGGGTTCAGTGTGTGGTTTGCATGTCCCTTCTAATATCGTGATGGTTTTGATATGTGAGTGTTCTTTTGTAGACTAGATTTTGATTAATACTATCCTAAGTAGATTACCGGCGATGTGGTGACTGGTGAGTATTTGGGGGTTTGTCCAAGCTGATAATTAATACACTCCAAACTCCTTTAAAGATGACCAAAATGTACATTAACTTATCATAGAGCCGTACCATTCAAAGCTCGCTCTTCTTCCATGTGCCTTCTGTTTGATAATTGTAAGAACATGTTCTTCCTGATATGCGTAACATAATAAGCCTCGTGTGTCTTGTGTTCATTGCAGTATTGAAATACTCCACAGCAATGCCAGCTATCTTTCTTTCAGCACTTAACTATCACGTGTTTTCGGATAAGTGGACAAACATATACCGACTTCTTTGGTTGCTCTCAAGTGTTTTGAAATCGATGTACTTTTTCTGGGACGCCGCACGAGATTGGGACATGAGGTAACATTAAAATACTATATTAGCATTAGTGCCCTTTGCCTCATTGCTAAGATCATATCTTAAGGTTTTTGGAAGTTTTAAGTTGTAACTTGTAAGCGTACCTCTGAGGTGTTCTCCAAATCCCATTGTTGCAACTCATGGGAATCAGAAACCTATCATATGATTCGTACCAGCGTTGGATATTTACCCTTCATAAGCTTGTTTATGCAGTTGTTTCACTCGGATATTCAAGTTTGGGAAGCCTAACATCTGGTCATACCTTTTGCACGAACGGAAATGGGTAATTCTTTACGCTCTTAGTTGCCATTTTCTCGCTCTTTTGTGACGTTCCGAGCTTTTTTATTTATAAACAAAAGCCTTCAGGAAAATATCAGAATTTAATTTGGGCTAGTTATTCAGATCTGCTCTGAATTTTCTGGGTCTATATCTGGGTGCTTGGAAGTAACCTGATACTGCGATGCACATGGACGTACAAGCTTTCCGCTGATCTCCGGCATAATTACCTAACTGTTTTTGCAATTGCAGCCCTAGACATTTTTCGACGTTTTCAATGGGTATTCTTCTGTGTAGAAAATGAGTGGAACAAAACGAGTGCTAAATCATATATTCAGTTATCGGAGAGTGATAAGTAAGGCGAGGACGCCTGTAGACACCTGCATTTGTCCCTACCCAAATGCCCGATGATGAAAGGACACTAAACCGTGAACTGCGTCTACATGCTCTACTATTTTCCACCCCAAATTTATGCTTCTCTCTCACCTCATCTCCCCCCAAAAAATCCTAGCCATCCCCCCCAAAAAATCCTAGCCATCTCCACCACAGAACCCTAGTAAGCTAATTAAGCCAAAACCCTAACAACCTACAACACTAAAACTCTACCAACACAAATACAAAACTCTAAGGCACCCTTAAACGTTAAGAGCAGCCCCAAACACAACCCATCTCAAATACAGCACAAACAAAGCCCCTCTCAAACACCCACGTTCAAAAAGCAATGAATCGCTCCAATAACACATGTAGCCCCTACGACGCAAACTAAGGATAAACAAAACGATCTCGAAGCATAGTAGAGCAAGTAGTGGCATCGCGGACACACGTAAGTCCTGAGGGCACCCCCTCTTTTCTAAATTCAACTTTTTACTTTATTTTTTGATCTTCTACCCTTTCTTTACGTGCACAATTTATTGCTTTTGACATAGATTTACATTTTCTCTTACCAAGATTTAGACCTAAGACGAATTACATGAATCACGCCTAACACACATAGCGCAAAGCGCTTGGACAATTGGTAGGTAGGGACCTTCAATCAACCTTAATAAATTTGTGACCAAATATCTAGTTTTATGTGCTAAAACTACTGACTTAGCTAAATTTCATTAGGTTGTATTTAACTTGCATGGCTAACTTCTCAACGACTTGTAAACGATAATTCAACTAGTAGAGGCCGCTATACGCCTATACGTGAGCGGGGTTGGGTATCTTATGTCTTCCCAACAAGTACCGTCACCTTCGAACCCATTCTTGCGGTCCGTAGACTGCATATTGGCGTAGGGTACAATGCACGTTTTGTGCCTTAGGACCCTCGGTTTTGTCCCTTTCGGTAAACGTCTCGCGAAAGTGTTTTGTAGTTTGCATGACTCGTTTTCCCAAGCGTTTATGCTCAATGGGTACAGACTCAGCTAGTGTTTACGTAGTCCCTAGGTAACAAGGAAGGAACAAGAACGCATTGCATGGTTTCCGAACACCCCACAATTGTTTGGTGACGACTCCTATCCTAGTGCAATCATCGCACCACTCGTGCGTCCGCCGCGATAGAGACCATCCGTGGAATCTACAGCACCAGATTGCTAGACTATGTGAACCATAATGTATAAAGTATTCGATATGAATGATTTTACGCAAAATATGTGATCACTTTCGAGAGATACCATCAATGTGTAGTTCATCCGAATTTAAAATTACGCGTCTTTTCTTGTTTTAGCCTTCTGCTTCCAATTCTGCGAATATTATTTTTCGCCAAAGCAGAAAAAGATGTTTGAGGTCTTGAGCAAAGAGTGTTAATGTTACTGGCTTACTATTTACTGGAAACGAGATTTTAGTCAATACATTTGCAGATATGGTGAATTGGTGATGTTAGTAAACGAAATTGACGTGTGACATAGCAATAGAGACATTACTTATGGCTACAAGTTGACATCATCTTATTGAAAGCGTAACCTATACTAGTATAATTGTTAAATCTTAATATCAGTTGACTTCTTTTTAGGGTCATTTTTTTATCGAAACTCAGATTCGGTTATAATTTTGGATTCGGTAAAATGTGATTCGGATTTGGACTAAATGTGATTGTCGTGCGGCCCTGTCATTTTTGAATTTTTCCGAAAACTCTAATAATGGAGGGAAAATTCAAAATATTGAAATAGTTCTTCGGATAATATTGGTTGAGCCCATAACGTTTCGGAAATGTAGACTGTTATTTTCGCTTTCTCTGAGACGCCGAGATGTCGGCCAATATATCATATGGGCTACGCTGATAATGTGAACCATGGTCTTAAATTAACTTGAGATAATCTCATGTCTACATTTCGGTCAGAATTCCGAGTTGATCTTGGCCTAAGTTAAATCCTGATAGTTTTAGATTAAGTTCCGCTCTTCTGAGTTAGCTTTGACACGACCTACCTTATTCAGCCTACTTGATTTTTTTACTAGAGTCATTCTCATTTTGAGTTTTGGTCTGATCCCATTTTTTTTTTTTAACCAAGTTTAGTTTTAATGAGTTTTGACTCGAGGTAAATTAAGCTAATCAAATTTCAATTATTTTTCCCCAAATTTGACCCACGTTAAAGCCAGAGCAATCGACATTATTCCCCATACTGCGTATTGAACATGACAGTTTAAGCGGTGCGTAGAGCAAACCATCTACCTCTAACTTTTCTGGTACATACTGTAAAAATATTAAAAAGTAACATTCATGATTCATGTGTAAGGCTTACCGAGTATTATGGGGCTATTACCTTAAAAAAGCACTTAATTCGCCCCCTCGTGGATGAGCCTATAAATTAGTCTTTGAGATACAAAGAGAGTCTCGATGGCGTATTCACAAGCGATGTCGACACACTAAGTGGCACTAGTATCATTGAATTATGCATGTAGATGAATGTAGGATGAATTGTCTATCCAATTCATCATATCATTATGTTGTGTTGTCATATACAATGTCTATTACCCCCTTGGTTGTATATAATGTAATGATGCCCATTAAGATTAAATCTTATCCATTGATTTAATCTACATACCCAATTAAATTAAATATATAAGTTAGTTAGTTTTTTTTTTAAAAAAGGTAAGTGAAGTAAGGCACTAGGGTCCGCTACTCCCAGGTGGGAACTTGCTAACCCTAAGTGCCGTACAAAGCGCGGGGGGGGGGGGGGAGGGAGAATGGATACAAAGCCGAGGTCGGTCCAATGACCAGTGGTTATTTGGGGGGAGAACATTGGATCCGAAAACCCGATTTTTAAGGGCACAAAACCGAGATCTACAAAGACCCAAACCTCCCACGATAAAGAACAAATGCAACCACGGCCCGCAAAAACAAATCAATATACAAAGTAGAGTCACATATTCCCTAATGTCATGGGCCTACAAGAATGAGAAGGTAACTCCGGCGGTGCCCAAATAAAGGGCCAGGAGTAAGCAATTATATATTAAATATATAAGTTAGTTATCATAACTAACTTACCACAATTAGACATAACAAATAATTACAAATAATTAATTAGTCAAGAATTAAATATTTATTTGGAAATTCTCCGACAGTTATGGGGGTAGATTTGCTCGTCTTTTACATGTATAAGAACATCACGACATATGATGACGACTAATATAGTGAATATCACTGCATGTATCTCATGGTTAACGTAGTCAACTAGGTAATATAATAAAACGTCCCTACATACGTTATGAGACATTCCTTGTTCATCCAAAATGAGTTTACGTAACGTTTGGTTTAACCTCGAACATATTGAGTAAGGCTACACCATTCACCGTGATTGGCACGAGAAATCCATCACCGCAGAAAATGCCAAAAGTTAGGATAATGCAAAAGCAATCACGTGGGGAAGGGAGGGGGGGGGGACAAAATGGGGCATGTTTCTTGTGAAATTGTTTGACAATTCATGAATCATTCACCATTCCCTTTGGATTTTTCTATCCTCTAGTAACTCATATTTCTCTCTCTTCAATTGGGGATCCATCTCCTCTTTAATTTTTGGTTCATACCTATTTCATCTCATCCCGTCCTCTCGGCTTAATTGATCGAATCGGTAAATTTTTCTATTTCTTACACATCACCCATTCTTCCATCACTTACCTTCACCACCTCGGTGACCCCAACAACCACCCAGGGTTTATAGGGCTCGTTTCGGATCTTCGATTTCTCTTCTTCCCCCGGTTTTTACCCGTTTTTCATCTTTTTTTTTTGATAATTTAATTACTCAAAAGAATTTATTTCTTAACACAATTTCTGAAATTAAAATGTTTAAATGAGATAAAATAATTAAAAGAGTAAGTCTCAGTTCAAAAATAAAAAAATTGAAAGAGTAAGTCATAGTTCCGTCAAAGGCAGACATAAATGTCCCGCGTGTACACCAGTCGCTGTGATTGGCAAGGAAAGGCTAATCACCGTGATTGGTGTAGCCTTCCTCGAACATATTTTACCGTGTAAAAGGATTACAACGTAAGTTAATTAATCAATTAGGTTACGTTTGGATAACCTTTTTCTACATTGGTTCCTTGGTACGTAAGAGATATTGACCAAATTAAATTGACATGAGGAAAGTTGTAATAAGACCTTTGGTACTCTGTAAGTATGTATATAGCAGATGTAATTGGCAAACGGTACATACTTTTTGCATACATTCACAATACGCCGGAGTAGAAGAATATGTTGGTGTTATTATAAATATGCATTGAGTTTCTTACTCCAAACTACTCACTCATAACTCTACAACGTATATTAGAGAAAACACTAATAATTAACCCAAAAACCAGATAAAAGAGAGAGAGAGAGAGGAAAAATGAAAATATATGTATATGTTGCTTGGGTAAAAGTTAACCAATTCGATGATGATGATAATTGTGAGGTGCAAGAAATGAAGATTCTTGTACATGAAAAAACAAGTACAATATAATCTTTCCTTTAACATCAATTGCTATTCGTTTTTTCGTTGAATAACAATTATTGGTGACTTATTAATTAATGCATCTACTCCCTCCGTCCCCCTTTAAACACACTGGTCCTTTTTTCACGTGGATTAAGGTGATGTTGTTTGTTTATTATTGTTGGAGATAATGAGTGGTTTATTTATTACTGTTGAAGATAGTAGATGGTTTGTTTATTGTTGAAGATAATGGGTGGTTTGTTTATTATTTTTAGAGATAATGAGTGATTTGTTTATTGTTTTTAGAGATAGTGGAGGGTTGATGTGTGGTGAAAACTTACCTAATTTAGACAGTTTTGAAATGAGGTGTTTAAAGAAGGACACCCCGAAAAGGAAATTGGGGTGTTTAAAGGAGGACGGTGGGAGTATGTGTAAAATATATATAGGCACCCTTCCATAGAAATCAATCTTTTTGATTCTTTGGAGTGGAGCTACAACAAAGAAAACTCTCCGACTACAACATTTACAAAGGTACTAAAAGAGTAATTCTTTATACTAACGAATCCGTTGATTCGAAGAAGCTTTCACTCCTAATGACAATGGAAGTTGATTGATTAGTTCCATCGAAAAAAGTAAAAGTTGATTGATTATTATTGATAAAATTGTTAGTGATATGGTAATTAATTATTGTTAACTTTATTGCTAGCATTCACATATAACTAGATCGATCCGTAACTTCATACATTTAATTGTTAGGCCAACAATTTTACTTGCATGAATGAAATTGTAAGAGGTAAGATAAGGTGGGTTCTGTTTCGCAGTGAAAAGAATTGGCCGATAAGCTATGACATAACCTATGATCCGAGATGGAGAGTCACCTGTGCATGGATTTAGCTATTGAGGATTTGTGAGCAGCTTGTCCCGTATTCTTGGTAGAGAAGTCTAGTGAAGGAAAGAGAGATGTTATATGAGTAATTGATTATTAGAATATTGAATAGTTTATCCTATTCCTAAAGTATGTTACTTAATTCTAGGAGTGCTTGATGTGTGTGTAATATCTGTTTAGGGGTATCACAATTTAATTATGACGCGTAATTGGTTTGGTTATGATTAGTTGGTTTTAATTAATTTATGTTTTACCCCACTAGTCAAATTAAAGAGCAATTATTTGTCTTTAATTTATTATGCGTTGCCCATTAAAAATTCACATTTTGTTTGAACGAGAAATTATACTTTAAAGGTGTAATGTATTGTTGTTAGGTCGCGTTCGAGTAATAACAATCTTAAAATAAGTCATTTTCTCCAACATGCAATGTCAAGTTGATATATTCACGGCTCATTATTCTTGGAAAAAGCCACAAATATTTCACCCAAGTAGTGGCTTGGTTCTTTTCTTAGAGGTTGCCGAAACAAGGGATTTCTCTAATACTCAACGGGTTCATATCCATTTGAAAATGTAGATGTCACGGCCTAGTTATTCATTAAATGTGTTACCCATATTAGGCTACCCACAATGGGTGAGGCAAACATACTAAGGCAAGGGCAAAGCATTTTATAAAAAAATAAATTAAATAAATTTGAGGCAAAGGGAGGGAGTGAAGGGCAAAGTTTGCCCTCAATTGGAAATGAGGCAAACTGGGGGCACAGCACAAGTGGAAAGAGAAAAGTGAGGGTTTTTTTTTTCGTCCTCTTTTTGCCACTTGTCAGTTTTTCATTTGCCGAACAATTTTGTATCCATTGTAATTTTGCAACGACAATGTTTGTATCATATAAATTTCAAAAAAATAAAAAAATTTATACCAACAACTCTATTTTTTCATTCTCCATAAAAGGAGACCACATTTGACATACTTTGATGCACATTTGATTTTCCCTATTTCTCTCTAAAAATTCTCTAAGAAATCAACGGTATGGACATATTTCAGGTTTCTCTGCCATGGCGAGGAACAAGAAATCAGCAGGTAAAAATCACAAAAAACACAAAAACACAAGCGAATCTAAATACCAATTACTGGATTTTGAGGAAAAGGATGAATCTTGCCAAGGTAATCGGAAAACCTATCCAACGACATCGGATGTTGTACGGTCACAACAGATGATTGAGTTCAACCCAATTCCTCCACTTAATCTGTCCGAGAGTGAAGTATCTGAGGATGAGATGGAACGGGTGGATGAAGAAGTTCCAAACAATGAAGAACCCGAGGCTGCTGAGAAGGATGAAGGATGGACAGAAGTCAGGCGTGCTTCTTCAAGGAAGGAGGGAAATGGAAAGCAGCAGGAGGCACAGAAACCATCAGTGAAATTGACATCTGAGGATGTTGAGGAAGGTATTGCTCTCTGGTCTACCTCTATCATTTTCTATGTACTTGGTGCAAACCCTTCCCCTGATATCATGATTGGATTCTTATGGAGAATTTGGGGAAAGAAAGGTCTAGAAAGCACAGCAAATCTGCCTAATAACTTGTTTGTTGCAAAATTTTCATCAAATGAAGCAAAAGATAAGATATTAAGAAGTGGGTTTCATTTGTTTGATGATAAGCCATTAATCATAAAAGAATAGGATCCTGATATGCCACTGACAAAAGGCATGGTCAAAACTGTCCCAACTTGAATAAGATTGAAAGATTTGGAAATGAAGTATTGGGGGAAAACAGTTTGAACAAGATTGCTTCAGCTGTAGGGAAAGTTATAAAGTGTGATGCAGCGACTGAAGCCAGGAGTAAACTAGGATATGCGAGGATAATGGTGGAAGTGTCATTGGATCAGGAATATCTAGAGATGATAGAAATAGTATAAAATGAGCAGAAAAAAGTGGACATAGTGGTTGAATATGAGTGGAAACTATCTGCTGCAGTGTTTGCAAAGGATTGGGACATGGTATGGAGCAATGCAGGAAGAAGATCACCAAAGCTAAACCTAAGCAAGTATGGAGGCCTAAGGCTCCACAGATGAACATAACACCTGAAGCTCAGGTGGCTGAGAAAGTAACCACATATGTTACTCCTCCTGTGGAACCCATACAAAGACCATCAACTGCTAGACCTGTTCACAGACAATTGATCCTAACAAAAGGAAGAGCCTTGGCAACATTCGGATTGCCTGGATTTCATTCAAGTTCTGGATTTAATGTACCCACTTTTGCTCAGATTTTACAAGGATCAGTAAGGAGTCAAGTAGGGGAAGAGAGTGCGAGAAAAGGGGATGGTAGCCATGATCATGGCTAATATAGGATTCTGGAATGTGAGGGGGCTGAATAAATCCACAAAACAGAAAGAAATCAAGAAATTCTTGAAGCAAAATTACATGGGTTTATTTGGCCTCCTCAAAACTAAAGTGAAACCTAGTAGAGTTATGCAGGTTCACTTTAGTTTGTGTGATGATTGGTCGATTACCACCAATAATTCTTATCATAATGGTGGTAGGATTTGGCTAATATGGAAGCCAGAAGTTCTTGATGTTAATGTAGTAGAATGCTCGGCTCAGTACATTCATTGCTGGGTTATGAATAAACAAAATAAGGATAAGTTCTTCTATACTGTGGTTTATGGCTATAATACTCAGTATGAGAGACATAGTCTTTGGGCTGATTTGACAAGGATTAGCAATAACATAACAGAGGCATGGTGTGTGGGTGCTGACTTCAATAGTATTGTGAATCAGAATGATAGACTTGGCTCAAAAGTTCACTGATCAGAGGTTAGAGATTTCCAAAACTGTCTGAACACAAGTGGATTGAAGGAGATGAAATCTATGGGGGCATCTTATACATGGAATAACAAACAACTGGGAGACAAGAGAGAATGCAACAAGATTGATTAGGCTGTACATAATGATGAATGGTTGCATCAATATGATAAGGGTGTAGCTTGTTTCATGCCTGAAGGTGTGTTTGATCACACTCCATGTGTGATTCAAATGTATGGTGAAGAGTTTCAAGTATTTCAATATGTGGAGCAAAGATCCCCAATTTAATGATGTTGTCAATGAAGCTTGGAGCCAGAATTTTGCAGGCACAAAGAGTTATCAGCTGGTGAAAAAATTAAAAGCTCTAAAACCAGGATTGAGGAAAATCAACAGAGCAGGATATTCAGACATTCTAAATAGGTTTTACAAGCTGCAAAAGAGCTGGAAGAAATCCAAATTGAGCTCCAAAATAATCTAAGAGATCATGATCTGATGGAGAAGGAAATGGAGCTAACAAAGGTTCTGAATTCATTGCAAGATGCACAAAACAGTTACTTCAAGCAGAAAAGTAAAATAGGCTGGCTAGGAGAGGGGGATGAGAATAATTCTTTTTTCCATAGCAGCATCAAATCAAGAAGGAATTTCAACCAAATCCTGCAAGTGACAGACACTGAAGGTATTACACACACTGAGGATAAGGAGATCCAAGGGGCTTTTTTGAGGTTCTACCAAAACCTACTAGGGTCTGCTGCAGATGTATGCAGAGTGCATACACATACTGTCCAGAAGGGAAAATGCATTGATGACAACATGAGAGCCAAGTTGCTCAGGCCAGTAACAAAGGAAGAAGTGAAGCAAGTAATGTTTGGAATTCCCAAAGACAAAGCATCAGGACCTGATGGCTACACAAGTGGGTTTTTCAAAGATTCGTGGAGCATTGTAGGACAACTGGTGACAGAAGTAGTGATGGATTTTTTTTATACTGGGAAATTGCTAAAACAACTCAATACAACAGTTATCACTTTGATCCCAAAGGTGAAGAATCCAAACAATGTGACTGAGTTTCGACCTATTGCATGTTGTAATGTTATTTACAAATGCATTTCAAAGGTGATTTGAAATAGAGTGAGTGAAGTCTTTCCCATGATCGTAAGCAACAATCAAGGAGCATTTGTGAAAGGGAGGAACATTGTGGAGAATGTCATGATATGTCAAGACATAGTAAGGAAGTATGACAGGATTAAAATCTCCCCAAGGTGCCTTATGAAGATTGATTTGAAAAAAGCATATGATTCTGTGGAATGGATGTTTTTAAAAGACATGCTCTATGCACTGAAGTTTCCTGAAAAGATGATAAATTGGATAATGAGTTGTGTAACTATTCCAACATTCACCCTTGCTCTAAATGGAGATAGATTTGGATTCTTTAAGGCTGGAAGGGGATTGAGACAGGGAGACCCCCTATCCCTTCTCTTGTTCACCACATGCATGGAGTATCTTTCTATAATTATGGCAAAAGTGGGAGATCATCCAAAGTTCAGGTTTCATCCTCGGTGTGGAAAAATCAGATTAAACCATATGTGCTTTGCTGATGATCTGTTGATGTTCTGCAAAGGGGATGTAGAGTCTATCATGTTGATCCTAAGGGGATTTATGTCTTTCTCAAAAGCCACGGGATTACAGATGAACTCTAACAAATATGAGATTTACTTCTCAGGGATGCAAAATGATAAGATAAGGGACATTATTGATGTTTCTGGGTTCAAGGTGGGATGTC
>JBBYHQ010335038.1:0-13678 GCA_038382645.1 Spergularia azorica
GAGACTGTGTCCGATCTTAATGAGGAATGACATAAAATAAAGAAACTGATGACCAATATATATCCAACAAGACAACACCGTAGACACTCAATATAGTGCATAACCACGTATAAATGAAACCAACAGACAAAACAATAAACGCTACGACAAAATCACAAACATCTTTAGTTGCAACACTCGTTAATCTACATGTTAACGACGTACAAGTATAAAATCATATCAAAAAGATAATGTATAGCTCGTAATGGTAGCTAACTCAACGTCAAGTTTTGTATGACATTTTGAAACTATTATTAGTATGGAACTTCATGTAATAAATTACATACAGTACAATACAATTACAATTACAATCTGCTCATCGTCCCACTTCAAACACCTTGTATAAAAAATGAATTCGTATCTAGTAGGGTGTACACTATAATTGACTATTCAAACTCAAACAAATTGCATGGTAAGTTAGCTAAGATTCTTGTTTCAATCGTTATGTAAGGGCCCGTTAGGTATCACTGCCGTTTTCAGTTTTTTTTTTTTTTTGTGTAAAAAATTTAGTTAAATAAGTTGCAAAGATAAATTTTAATTATATGTTGCTATAATAGACACAGTGAAAATGAAAACTGACAACTTAAAACTGAAAAACACTTTTTCTGGTTTTCAAAAACTGGACACTAGTTTGAAAAAAAAAAAACTGAAAACTGAAAACAGAAACGATACCAAACAGGCCCTAAGTTGTTTGGAAGTATTTTGGGTATAGTGTGTTTGAAGTGGGACGAAGAGAATACTCATAAAAAAAATAAAATATAAAATCTACTAAGAGGAAGCCAAGTAACAATTAACGTAAAGTTAACACTTATTCTGTGCAAAATCCATACTATTGGAGAATGACTCTAATCACTTCAAGTGTATGGACATTGAAGGTAATATAGATAATAGATGTATGTTAGAGCCAAACTAGTCGTTAGCCCGTGCAAAAATGCACGGGTTGTCCTATTCGGATATACTTTCACATTGTCTGTTGATACGTGCAAAATTACACGGGTTGATTGATATACGGTTCATTTGCCCCTTTTCTCGTGTGGTTTATGGTGGTCTCGTCTGCTCTTTTAATGTTTATGTTGGGCTTGACTCGTTTTGATGCCATTTTTGCAAATCTTATGCATTTTTCCTACTTTTGTGTGGAATCGGGTTCTGCGGTCTATTTTGGCTTTTGTAGGTATCCCTACGGAGCACATTGGAGCGGAATCCGAGGCACTGGAAGAGCCAAGGAGCGGAAAAGAGTCTTGGAACGGGACCCGAAGCGCAAGAGACGAGAAAAAGGGGAGCAAAGGAAAAGAAGAAGGCCTACCCTCGGCGACCCACTCGCCGAGTGGACCGCCGAGTGCATAAGCAGCAGAGTCACACCCGCCGAGCCTGTGTCCACTAGGCCGAGTGTAAAGCTCCACTCGCCGAGTGGATATATCCACTCGGCGAGCGAATGGCCGAGTGGATGGCCAGTTTTCGCATCTAGACACGTTTTCTCGTTTGTCTTTTTGTACAACTATATAAGGCCACCTACCCTAATTGTGTAGCCACTTTTCATAATTCTAGATGTTTTTAGGTTAATTCAAAGGGGATCCCAAAAAACTCTCTCTCCTAGGAGCTTTGGTTTCTCCACCCTTGCAATTTTCTTTCATCTTTTCATCTTTCAATTTGTTCAAGATTTCCACAACAATTCTCAAGTTTGATAATTAATACAATTCAAGTCTTATTTCATTCACCTCATCCTTTTGTCATTTTTATTTGGGTAACAATTATTTCTCCCTTTTACTTATTGTCATTTATCTTGTTTTAATTATTGTTAATTCATGTTTATTAGTCAATTAATTAGATTTGTTTTCCAAGTTTGAATCTTTATTCATTTCTCATGTTTAGTATCATGTTTAGGGTTCTATTAATTGTGATTAGTGTTAGTTTAGCCATGTGTGAGTAGTTTCTATAGCTAGAGGTGAGGTTAATGGGTTAAAGTTGTGAACTTTATGTTTAGGGGAGTTGTCTAATGGTTATTACTTGCAAAGCATGCTACTTTATCACCTTGTCTAATGTTTTAACGATTGGTAAACATAGATGACGATCTATTTTACTTATTATTGCGTTTTAATCAACATGGGAGACTTGAGATTGAAATTGGCTAATTAGACTTGGAATTATTGATTAATTGCATGAGAGTGAATTAATTAGTAATTAGGCCTTGGTTAATGGCTTGAGAGAGAATTAACCCCTTCCCGTTGGCCTTGATAACTTGTTAGTGTGCATGATTAGGCTCAATTCAACCCCCTAAACTAAAGACCTAAACTTTAAACTCGTGAATCTCTTTAACCCCTAGCGCCCGTCATTATTTATACAAACTTCCGTTTTTATTAAATTAGTTACTAGTTTGTTTGTTTGAATTGTTAGTTAGTAGAAGATAGTCAATAGTTTAGACTAAATCACTATTTCTTGATTCGATTAGACTAAAATTAGGACATTATTGATAGACAATTACCCTCCGTCCTCGTGGATTCGACCCTAGCTATACTAGGATGATTAGACTCGCTTAGGCTAGTTTTAGGCGTGTCATTGATTTATAACATTGGTATGGCTCGATTTATAATATATACCTTATTGTTCGGATATAGGAAATGCCCATCACAATTAAAATAAAACGAAAAACAAAAGTAGTAGACGTACATAACGAAAAAAATAGAATAAACAAAATAAGTATATGTTAAAAATAAACCTTGGTCATGTACTCACTTTTTATGACTCGTGACTCGTGAGTCCGTTACCTGATATATTTTTAGGTCCCGTTTTTTCTGACCACTAATCTATATTAACCTGAATGCTTGACATCCAGACTTATGATAAATTGCAATTCATTTTCATTTCATCTAAAGCCTTTTCATTTGCTAGATATTTTGTAACTTTTGAAATGGACATAAAGTTATTAAGTTTTTCTAGTTAAATTTTAGAAAGTATTAGGTTTTGCATCAAATACAGTGATAGCGTATAGCCGTATATAGTCGTTGACCCGTGCAAAATTGCACGGGACGCCCTATTTCATTGTAAATTCATCATGTTTAATTTAATATCATTTTAGAGGAGTTATGCCCAATTCGGTACAATTAAAACAACTTAATAAGTATCAGATTTAGTTAAATATTTTACGCTGATTCATGAATTTCAATGTAAGCAACATCACCTAAACTCTACTCCCTCCGGTCCAGATTAAACTTCTCATCCTCTTTTTTATGGTTTCGACTTTGTTGTCCTCATTCCCATGATATTACTTTTTTTTGTCGACTGAATAATTAGGGAGGCAAGATAAAGATGTTGGTGATAATTAGCTTTTAAATTTATTTGTTAAATGAATAATTAAGAAATACTTATTAGTTTTCATTTGAAGTGCTCAAAAGGAGCGAGAAGTTTAATCTGGATCGGATGGAGTATATGCTTGTTAGTTTTAGGTTCAATTTTGGCGAATTATTATATACTCTGTATTCGATAGGATCAAAACATGTTAATTGTTCGAACTGGGTGAATTTGCTATATAACTCACATAATAGACAATAATATTCACAAAGTGGGACAGACGAAGTATGAATTTGACATTATGTTTTTTTTTCTTTCTTTCAATTTTTAGCAATTAAGCATTTTTCTTACTTTACTGGTTTTGTACGTGCAATTATACAATATAGTCTGATTATTTAAAAATTTGCTAACATATAATGGTCCTAGCTAACTCACCCGCGGAACAATTTTGTAGCTATCACCCGCGTAGCTTATTGTTAGCGTTTTAACTTTCGACTTAGTTACCCGCCCATATTATTTGTTTAATGCATGTATGTATTAGTCTGATCACACTCACCGCTTTGAAGGTAATATAGATAATAGATGTATGTTAGAGCCAAATTATAGATGTATGATATGAACTTGATGTTCTCTTATCCTCTTGAGACGAGGCCCGCTAATTGCATTTTCATGCTAGATTGTATTTAATCGATCCAAAATACTACTACATAACATTTTTATTCTTGATATATCTACAGTAACATATATCTATTGTTTAGTATCCATACAAATTTTCATTCATTTTTCTAATATCAATTTAGTTTCATCAATTGAAAAATTAGTATCAAGTAATTACGTTTTTAAAATGTAATGTCTAATAGTTAATTTCAACATATTATAATTAGTATCAGGAGTTTCAGTCAGTGTTATTGTTTAAGCATGTTATCTCGGGAAAGAGCAAATACATTGGAAATATGAACATTACCTTGGAAATTGCTTTATATGAACTTGCACTTTCCAATATTCAATTTTAATATTTTTTTTTTTCATATTCAGATTTCAAATTCATTTGAAAATGGAATCTTATTTATTTATTATAACATTTTTTTTGTGTGTAGACCAATTCCATAATGTCACATTTGTATGAAATAGTCACATACAACCATTGTATGTGTAGCCTTTTCCCTAAAATGTGCGGTTTGAGCAAGTAGTACTCGTATGAGTCATAAATCCGTTTCAACTTCCAACGATCGATTCCCCAAACCTAGAGTCTCTCGGTTTGACCTCCCACAGTCCCACACCTCCCACTCGACACTCCGAAACTGGTCCGAGCCAGCGGAAGGGAAGGGAAGGGAAGGCGGCCGGAATAATCAATCTTCAGCAACAAGTTACAAAAATGCTGGAAAACCCAGTGGATGCACCCATCAAACGCTACGCTCCTCCCAATCAAAGGAATCGTGGTGTCAACCGCCGCAAATCTTCTGGTATTTCCCACCCTTTTTTCTCTTCTAATCAACTTTCTTGTTGAATTTCTGCACTTTTTGGGTGATTTTGGTTATATTTTTGAAGTGGGTTTGTGCTGAAACCATGTTTTCTTTGTATTGTTGTTCAAAGTTTCCTTCTTTTCAACTTATTCTATGATTATTGGTCTAGTTTGATATGTTTAGTTGATAAAGTTGCTGTCTTTCTCATCTGGGTTGTTCCTGTTAGTTCAAGTGCTCGAGTTATGTTAGCCGAAACCGAGAATTTATCGGTTGTATGTATGCTGGGGTTCTCTGAAAGGGTAGGCTTGATTCTTTGCTGTGGCAGCGTGAATATGAAGTTTTGGGTGATTTTTGTTACTTGTGAATTATATGCTGGATATCGAAATTGAACTTATGTGTGTCTACTATCTTGTTTGATATCGAGATTTTAGGGTTTGAGTTTGCCTCGGCCGCCTAAATGTGGGGGTTTTGGGTTGTCTTGGTTACGATTTACTAGTCAATTGTCGCTGAAACTTTGATTCCCTACAACTCATTCCTTTATCACTCAACCAATTGAATCTGATTAGTTGAAAAAGTCGCGGTCTTTTTTCTTCCTCTGGTGATTATGCTTAGTTTAGTTATTACTCGCTCTCAGTACCACTGGAATTAAAGTAACGAAAAAGGTGGATACTGGATATCGAACTTGAATTGGTTGTGCATTGTTTGATTCGTATTCCCTCTATTCCAAACAAGCGAGAAGGTTTGGCTTTGAAGGTCAGAAGTACTTCAACTCTGACTATTAAGTTTATTATGATGTAGAATAGAATCTTAGTTCAATGGGAGAAGTCAATTATGTAGAGGTGTAGACCTACGTTATTGACGTTACATTCATTAACACTTGGAAGATATTTCTGACTTCCTTATATGACTTGTTTATGGTTCTGGATGATGAGTGTTTCTTCATGTTAATTTTCCGGAAATACCTGCAGATAAAACTGAAAGAGCTAGCAGTATCCAATCAAGTGATGGGGAAAAGAATTTAGGGACTGGTTTCCGAAGTTCTCTGAGTTTGGATAGTTCTGATGCAGGGAGCAATAAATCTGCATATGAAATTTTTCATCCTCGGTTGATTGCTCTAAATGGCTGTTCGACAAGCGAGGCTTCCCAGCTTTTGCAAGAACGTATGTGGCTTGGCATTCTTTTTAATTTGCTCTTTTTATTATTGTGCTTTCTATTTGCAACACTCCTAGACACCCTAAAGATACAAAAAAGGCATTAAAAGGTTGTAGATAGAGAAAAACAGGGAGCTAGTGAAGCTTTTGATCGTAAGAAGCTATCAGCTAAGATAAAAAAAGAAAAAAAGAGCAAGCATATGCCTTGTGGCACTTTACAAGTCTCAAGTTAGAGGTTTTTATGGAAAATGAGTCAACCAAGTCACATTTTAAACTTAAGACCAGATGTCTGCTTATTATAGTTCTGGTGCACTTCCAAGTTGTGACTTGTAAAAGTACATCACCAATCTGGACATGTAGAGGGTATGATTTGTGTACACTTTATAGTTGTTAGGTAATCTCACTACAAGGTTTCTACTATTATTCCAATCTTTTGGAGTCTCGGTCAGATTACCTAAGAACTTATCAGAACTAGAGAAAGTAACTCACTTCAATCCAAACGAAATGTAAGTCTGTAACTCATATTGTTCTATTTCTATTTGATTGGGTAAAGAAGAGAAAAAAAAAATTATTGGTCGAACCTACATTTTTTCAAAATTATCCAAGCATGATGTAACAATGCTAATAGTTTATTGATTTTCTTTGCTCCACTTGCACAAGAGCTCCTGCATTTGCAATTGTCTATTGATTTTTTTAGTCTGTGTGCAAAAAGCAACATACATTACATTTTGAGTTGAGTTAGTAGATGTTTTCGTTCGTTTGTGTAAATATGTGAAACATAAGTCTTTGCATCTAGGTTGCGTAATTCGTGAATAGGCCCCCCAAAGAAGCATTCAGTATGTTTGTCTATCTTGTAAGTTCTTTAATTGGAGGGAAATTCCCTCTTCTTTCCAGGATTGACTCGTAATGCAGATTTTCTTCAGGGGGATAGTCATTTACTTGCCTCATTATTTTGGGGCATAGTTATTTACATTTCCGAGCTTCTTGTATTGCAAAGTTTCAATTAGACGGTGCAAGTTTTGTTGCAGTTTTCAGTTTGGATCATCCAAAAACATTCTCTATGTTTCATCTTAGTGGTAAGGCTGCATACATCCGACCCCTCCTTACCTGGCCATTGTTGGGGACCTTTAAGGCTCTGGTAAAGTTGTTGTAGTAATTGGCTGAATCGCTTTCAAACTCTTTTTCCTATAATTCTGTGTGCTGAAAGTAAGCTAAGGGGTATGGCTGGGCAAGCAACATGTTTGCAGTGTTTTGGAAAAAAATGACAATGAATGCAGTCTAGACTTGTAGGGGCAGAATTACTATAGTTGCTCTGATTCTTCTCGTATGAAAGAACAAATTAGTGATGTAATCATGATGTTCTACTTAGTTTATAAATTGTAAATTTGTTTGAATGAATCTGCAGCTTTGATTTCTTAGGCTTATTGTATTGTAATGCAGGTTGGAAAGCAGCTACACATCTCTATAATGATCGTAGATTGATCTGGTGAGTAATTATAGCTTCTGTAGTTTCCTGAATCCTGATGACCCTTTTATTGTTTTGAGTTCTTTGAAGTGTGTCTTCAGGCCTTTTGTCAATGTAGGGGGGGGGGATTAGCGTAATTCCCAAATTCTTTAATTTTTGTCAAGTAGCTGGAGTTAGAGTGATGACTGGTGACTTGGAACATTTTCATCACATCTGAATAAGTTATGTAGCCCGTCTACAAACATAAACATCAATTCATATTACATTCCAAATTGTCAAATGACACGGCATATGCTGTTTAGAGGGTTTATAACTTTGCTGTACTAAACAAACACCTAATCTGATGACCTAAAATACTGGAAGTACTAGTTCCCTAACCAAAACGAATTGAGATGCATATAACTGATAACGTAATAAAGTAACTCTAAGATAAGCCATGAAAGTTTTAACATGGTAATGACGATGCAGTAAGGAGCTATACATTTTACTTGACCTGTTAGACCGCTAGATAACTACGAAGAATTGAGAACTATAGTTGCATGCTTATTAGTTTTATTACGGTTTTTGCTTCTTATATTGTGAAGTAGCAGTCAATCAATGCATTTATGGAGGCGATTTTCACTATTGTCGTAAGAAGCCTCTCTATGTTTCCTTAGGGGTTATGCCCACATACATCTTACTCAATGGTGCCTGGGGTACCGCTGTTGCAGTATCAGTTTATGGGGAAAGTATGAGGTGTTGTGTGTGACATTATCTCACCCTTTTTGGTTTCTGTTTCTTACTTTCTTTGTACCTGAAGAGGCAGAAGAGTAAAGTTGACTTTGTTAACCAATTTGCTTCAACTAATGAAAGTTTTGGACCTTTTTGTTCCCCCTTCTTCCCTTACTGATAACAATACAAGGTGTGCTTCGAGCTGTTTTACTCATGGCAATGCATGTATGGCTGTCTTTAAGGAACTCATTGAACTTGACGGTCGGTGTGTTGTAATGATCTAGATGTTATACATAATGTTGCTCTCTAACTTTTGAAAGCCTTGTTTGCAGAACGGCCAGTCATGTACGCAGGAAGTGCTCCATCAGCTTGGGGAGACTTTAGACTCCCCCATCAGGTTAGTGCTAATCCTATTGTTCGCTAATTCGAGTGTTTAGCTCAAGGGCACGAGCTAATTGACTCTCTTATCCTGTTGCAGTTGATGTCTGCCCCGCAGATAGACTTCTTGGCGGAACTTCAACAGGCTATGCATAACTCCAACACAAACTAGAAAAACTCAAGTATCAAATGACACTTCCAGTTATTAGCGGTGTGCCTGGTAATGAGGCTGACAGACACCCATGAGTTTATGATACAAATCCACAGATATTAACTGTGATTTCTATAGACTATCTTTTGTACGATAGTCGTATTTAACTCTCGTCTCCAATGCTCTCATCGAGACTAGGTCATAGGTCATACATCTTTCTACAAGAGCACTAGATGTGTGTGTTTTTGGTCATCAAACCCCAAGCCAAGAAAGAGCTTGAATTTGGATTGAAAAAGCACACGCCCCATACCCTCTATCATTAATATCATTCTGAATGAGAGCGATAAACCTTCTATAGAGGAAATGGGAAATAACAATTACTCTTTTTTTTTTTCGTGGGATCGAGGATGAATAATCAAGGTATATGAGTAGCTGAAACAGCTGGTAGAGAAGCAAAGCACTCGTGGTATTTCAATGGCAAAATATCTACGAATGGGCAAAAATATGGCAGTGATGCTGTATTTATTAGTACGAGGCATTTAGAAAAATCATATATTAGATATCAGTTAGATGATCACAAAAGCTCATGTTGATTCAAAGTTACATCATCAAATACTTCTATCTTATGCAACGTCTATGAACTCTTTAGCTCCTCTCAGGCTTGCCGAATTGTGTTGTAACTGCAGTCCAACGTTTACGACCCATTGTGCGCGAGAAGATACAACACATCTCTGACCACGATTGACAAGAAACACATCAAGTTTAACGTTGACATTCAGGAACGCCGGAATCATAGGTAAATCACATAATGCAGGAAAAATCCTTTTCATCATCATAACTCCATTTCCATGTTCACCTTCCTCTTCTGCTTATATTCTGTTAGATATATACCAGAGATCTTCACCTTTGAGGCTAAACGCCTATACCGCGTCAAAGTTGTTCGAAAGTCGCAACCCTCTTGCTGAAATTGTAAATGTTACCTTGTACAAATTCCTATACTGTTCAAAATCCCTCTTGCTGCATAAGTTGCCATGAACAAACAGGGAGTTGGGATGACTGGCAAAAGAAACAGCCCAAGAACTGCTGCCTGTTATGTATATACAAACCCTTTGCCTTGCGCTTTGTATATGAAATTAATGACGGCGACGTTGGTAAAGTGAATAACCAACGAGGGCTGACATCAAGAAAGTCCACAGAACCTGGCACAGATAAATTCTGACGAGTTGGTTTGGTTTACTAAAAAAAATCCTATTAACAATTCGGATTCAGATAGATGAGAAAGCAGAGGCCATACAGTGTTGATTGTTTGCCATCTCTCAAGCCTCTTGATTCTGCACTGTAAGTCTTCAATCGCACTGTCAATTGGCGCTACTTCCCTTCCTATAGAAGACTCTGATGACGAGCTACTTCCCTAAAATTCACAAATACTTAATATGAGACAAATATTTTAAGTACAAGTTTCGCAGATTTCAAAACTAGGTGACAAAGAACAGTGCAATGTAGTTGCTTGGAATCATCCATCGAAACATAGCTAACTCAAGAGGCATCTTGATGACAGATTAACTTTATGGTACAAAACAAGACAGAGAAAAGGCACCAGTGTACTCTACGACATTATTCTTCAAGCCCTGTGACCAAAAATCATTTATATTTTTTACCAGTTTATCGTCATATACAGAAGTTCACGATGGAGATGGACCAGATGAGATTACATAAAGTAATCAAAGTGAGACGAATTGGGTCCTGTAGATGGAAGGTAATTATGCTGCAGCTAGAACACATATGGAGTACATGTTAAAATTTGAGGTCCTGAGACTCATTTAAGTTCAAAAGTGAAACTAAATGAGATAGAATCACAGAACATCATGAAGCAGGCTTATCAGGTAGCCAATTAGAAAATACCTGAGACTGAATTAAGTCCACAAGCTCCTGTAATCTTGCAGCTTGCTGAGTGCAAACTCCACTAGAGTTTACTTCAACTGCAGGTAGGCTTTCCAAGATTATTTGCAGGTAACTCTAGAAGAACATTAAAAACGTTAGTTTCTCATGAAGAAAACATTATCAGCCTTCTTTAAATTTATTACTCTCCTGGCAAACAGCCATGACAGACTTTAAGGGACTACAAGCAGGAGGTTGAAACCTTTGTGGTGTAGGAACCATCAAGTCTTAACATCGATCCAGCAACTGTTACAGCTTCCTTATCCACCCCTTTAATTTGTATATAAGGACTTGGAACATCTTGCAGGTTATCAACTTCAACAAGAATCTGGAAAATGACATTCAGAAATCAATTTTCAAACAAAATCCAAACAGAATTTACCAATTTAAGTATTCAGTCATACAACGAACAAGGACACAATCTTGCAGAGAGGCATTCTAGACCTGAAAAAATAGAGCTGAACCAGAATACCTGAAACAATAAGTAATCATAGACACCTAAAAGATAACCGATTTGACCCGATCCAATTCGAACATAACCAAAAACTGAATCCACTACAGCCCCTCTGTGCCCCGTAAATCTTTCTTTTTTCTCTTTTCATATCCCTTTTCTATTTGTTCTTTCTTTCCTTTTCTTTCCCCTCACAAAATAGGTTGGAACTCTTAAGATAGCCTACGTAAAGTTGCAAAGAACCTTGGAGAACAATGGTGCCCCCACATAGGATTTAGTTTATATAGATCAATGTAATTTGATCTATGAAATTTTGTGGGATTTCTCCACAAACACAATTGTAACTGTTGGCCAGAGAGCAGGATGGGGCAGCCCAGAGCCCCAGACACTATAGGTCAAGCAAGGTCCCATCCTAACATCATTTGGCAATACGAGTAGCAGTCCACCTGCTATACACTAAGAAGTCTCACCTTATTTTCCAGCGTGGGACTAGGCTACATATTTTACAACAAACTCTCATTCAAGTATGACTGAACTGAATTTCTCATGTTAAGGCTTAAACTGAATTGGGTCTGGCCCTACATATATCCTCATGGAGCGCCCGATTTATATGAGAGGCCCACAAGTGCTCCGTGTCACTATAAAGTATAAAGGCCCACGTCCACCAGATGTGGTTGTGACATCCAAGCCGGCAAGCCCAGACCGAATTGTGGGCTTGGCCTTGTATACCAGTATTTCGGGCGACTAAACCGGTTGGCAGCGGAAGCCATAAGCCAAAGGAGGTTCCACCTTAAAACTATTTGGCATCAAGAGGACTAAACAACTTGCTGCTAGGAAGTCTCACCTTAAATTTTTATGTTGGACTAGTTCGCACATGTTACTAGCAGTCTAGCACTAAAAATATGTATCTCGAACAGGTGCCAATTTTTTTCTAAGACAAAAGAACCGCAACATAGCTAACACCACATACGCCATTGCAACATCTTTCATTAGCCGCGTAAAAGCAAATAAACCCATTAGCTGTGTTGGAGATCACTCAAACCTCAGCAATAAAGAAAAACCTACTCGTATATCATAATGAAAAATTAGATGTGGATCACACTCTCTTTACTACACCACATGCCATGTATAAAAGGCTAGAATGAGGATTGACTTTGGACAAAATAGTTCTTATATGGCATCACAACTTGGGCGTTTATTAGGTGCTTCCTAGAAAATTGTCTCGTTAAATATATGTTCCGAAATCCACCAGTGTTTGGCTTCCCCTCTGTCATGAAAAATATTCTAATGTCTAGGACATGAAACATTTTATGTTCGAAACACAATTGTTTAGGCTTTAGCAGTCAGCTCTTCTAAAATTTCAGTAGCTTAACCTAATAAGGTTAGGAACGGAAATAAAAGTCTCATTTGACGTTTCTGTCCCAACTTCTAAAAGGTCGCTTTGGATCAGCATCCTATTTACCACATTGGCAGAATGCTCTTGATATGTAAGATAGGAAAGTCCCAAATTCTCATTTGAGACAGATTCAATCGACACATAAATTAATCATCAAAATGTACCAGATGATAGTGATCACCTTTCCATCTTGGTAAATCAATGCTGATGCTTCAATGTATGCTACCGCTTGATACCTGGAATATAACATCATAAGAAACATATTAACTCAAACAAACTCCAGTACAACAAAAAAATTCCAAGGTAAGAATTGTGTCACACAGATAGCCTTCTCCATCACAAAAAATTCTGCAACAACCAACTATTCATATCCAACTATAGAGCGCAAAGAGCAGGCCAAACATGCTGCTCTTTAATCAATCAATCCTTAATCCCCCCCCCCAATTACATTGTATTTTATAAGTTACATCTATTTCCATCATTCATTCTACATTAACATAATGGACCTAAGATAGAGATGCATCAAACTAAAGGTCAAGTGACCCACTGGGACCTCCCATGGTATAAAACAGCCAATTCAAAGAAACCCAAGCCACTTCACAATGACAGTAACACATAACCTTTTCAAACTCATAGGATTAAAGTTTTGGGCCTCTACACACTAATCACACACATAACTTTGCTCCTCACTGCCGAAGGTAAAAGAAGAAAAGTCCCCTCTTCACCCCAAAGAAAAGGGGAAAGAGGAAAGAGGTGGCTACTATGACCGTGCAATGAAACCTAAAACTAATTAATTTTACAAAAATCAAGTATAAGATTAATAACTTCCTCAAAACACTAGTAAACACAATTTATATTATAGATCTATCAATCCATTATCACATAGGTGCACAAGTGATGATTTCAATATGAAGAAAAAGAGTTCTTCAAAAAAGTAAATAAAAGTCTAAACAGTTTGGTTACCAGTTAACCATTTAGTTAGAAAACTGAACCTAGGTCAAAAAGTGAACATTCCTATTCTTTTCAATTCGGCCAACCGCACATTTCTTTGTTAACGGTCTAGTTAGCCAAACCGTAAACACTGGGATTTTGATCAGTCATCAGTGTAAACATTCTCAATAGACACTCTGGCATCAGAATACTTCTTACAATTATAAAAGAGAAGAAAAAATGTATCTTTCAGAACAATGGCCATACCCAAGGTTTAGAAGACCAGCAACTGTGCTAATGCTGATATCAAAATCGACTTT
>JBBYHQ010335049.1:0-13678 GCA_038382645.1 Spergularia azorica
ACAAATAAAATGTCACTTGTCTTTTTCTTACCTCATTAGGCAAACTTCACATGGTGGAGTTTATTCTCAACTCCATGAGATCCAAACACATGGTTATTATACATAGTAGGTCCCTAGCTAAGTAGCTAGTGTAAGAGGATAAGTTCAATGCGCACTTTGAAAACTACATACACCACCTAATTTGAGACACCGTGGACTGTAGTAATCGACCAAATTATGGTAAAATGGTCTTAAACGGAACATTGTGAAACTATAACGAAATGATCAAAGCTTGTTTTCTCGCCCGAGTTTAAAAAAGAATTACTCCGTACTACTGCTACATATTGTCATATGGATGCTGGAGTCGAATCGAAAATTTTGGTTGATGAATCGGAAACTTAAAGATCAAATTAGAAGAGATAAGGGAATTGGAGGAGTGGTACATGACTTATCTTTCGAAGACATGGGGCCGGCGAGAATGAGAGAATATGTCTATCTCTTTACATAGGCCTAGCTTGATGGGTACACCTTAGACAGGTTAGGTTGTCCTAAATATTTGATACTGTAACTTTTATATTGGCATACTATGCAGCAAGACGGTCCACATGACAACCAATCTTTACATTGTTGGGATCAAAAGTGAGTACACTTTCTTGCAAGCAACGTGTATGCTATGTTGCTCAACTCTTCCTTTTCCTTTCAAATATTCGTCTCAAACTCTTTACCCTCCGACTTACATCATACGCGATTTTAGGCGAACTATGTATGGTTCTTATGAAATATATTCAACAGTCGACACTAGCCGATAGTAGCCGAATTTGAACTACATAACTTGTAACCAATAACCTGTGTAACAATTCAAAATCAAGTCTTTGACACAAATTTGATTGGCAGTTGAATATACAGTCATTGCTATAGATTTTTTGTTCCAAGTTAACTGTACCCATTGAGCTAAGATTGGAGGGGTGCGCCAAGCCCGTGCAATAGTGCAACACATGGTTAACGCTTGAAGGTCTCAGCAGCAAGCTACTATCGGACCGTCCTCCTTAAAAAATAATTAATATCATAAGTGAACACGTGGTCCACATATCAGATATTAAACTGATAAGAATATATACTACACTTGATCTTAGCCATAAGGCTGAGAACTGGTATGAGTTGGAAGTTGAATCGCTCCAGGAATTTATACCTCTGTTCCACCGTCATAGATAACTCTTACCTAGATGTGGGACAGTAGGTCTTAAGGCTAAGAATTCCTTCTGAAGTTATTCCTATTCCAATTCCAATAGTATGAGTAATGTCAGACGATCTAACATCCATTTACTCATGTCACCTGGACTCTAAACTTTAGCCACTTCTGGCTGAACTCTTCCTTTTTCTTTCAAATATTCGTCTTAAATTAAACTCTTGTCCTCCAACTTAGATATTTCGGAGTATACGCGACTTAAGGCCGAAACATGTAGTTATGGTTCTTGCGAAAGGTAGCCGTGCACAACAGTCGACATTAGCCGATAGTAGCCGAATTTAAACAACATAGCTTGAATTGTAAGCAATAACCTGGGTAACAATTCAAGATCAAGTCTTGGACACATATTTAATTGGCAGTTGATACAGATCTTCAAACTTGTTCCTTGAAAAATAAGCTGATGTTTGGCTTCTAAAGACTCTGGCAAGTATTCTCAGGCTCAAATAACTAGCTCGCTCGTTGAATCTGGCAAACTTCAAGCAACAAAAGCCTTGATATATCTTTTTGAATGTACATTTTGAAGAGTATCATGTATTGTTTTTTAATATATCCCACATCGGCTTTTTAGAAACGGTAGACAAGGTTTATATTGTTCTTTATCAAACAACTAGTTGTCCCTTCGGGGACATCTGATAAAATTGGAACGATACAGAGAAGATTAGCATGGCCCCTGCGCAAGGATGACACGCATAAATCGAGAAATGGTCCAAATTTTTGCCACTTTTTTTTTATGGAAAATTAAGAATATTATGGCATAATTTTCTGTTTCTCATGACTCCTACTTCAGCTCGGAATAGGCAAAGTGGGTTTGGTGAATGCTATATAAACAAATTTGATCACAATAGACAAGCTATCTTTGTGCATGGGGCAATGACCTAGCCGACGAGGTTAATAACCGAGGAAGGTCGATTGCTAGTTGAAAACTATTTCCAATACGTACAATTTTTGGAAGGGCATCCTCGCAAGAGGGTAAAGCCTTGCAAGTTTTAGTTTAAAAACTTTTAACCTTCTTCGTGCACTTTAATTGTTGTTTGGACGACATAATTGAGATACTCGAAAGTCAAAACCGAAAAGAAATTAAATAAATGAATCAAATACTCGAATAACGTAAAAAAATAATATTAAAAACTCAAAAACATTATGGGCCCATCTTTATATCTTCGCCTAAGAAAAAAAGTTCCAAGCATCGATTCCAAAAACAATACCGCCTCATCTTTATGTCTTTTGCCTAAGTTCTAATCAAATTCCAAGAATCGCCAATAACTTTGATGCCATTAGTGTGCAAAAAGGCTTTTGTAACTTTGTAACACGATGGGTAAAGCTTAAACTTGAATTGTTGGGCGACCCTCGAAAGGGAGTACCTCCAAAAATTAACGTATGCCACTTAAATACAGCGAGCACACGGTATTCTTTAGTAAAAGGCGAAAGAATAGTTCGCTTTGTGCTCAGTGCATGGCTGCGTGAGTTTGAATAGCTACAGAAAGCCCTTTTTATAATGCGCTCCTATTTTGGTTCAAGTTTGCAGTTCGATGTGGGTCATCTATTCACCTCTCTTACCCGCAAACACAAGAACCCCACTGTATTACATACTGTCATACTCGCAACGATTTCGCAGGCATACCAAACTAACAGTGAATTAATCAGATTCTAAGTTCTATCACGCTTCTTAGCTTGCTCTACGGATTCGAAGCTTTAGCACCAAGAGAGTAATTGAAAATGAAACGTCATCATTACAAGAATAAGAAGAGCTATAATGATAATAATAAGTTTAAAGTGTCGTTTCAAAAAAAAAAAAGTTTAAAGTGAGCAATGCCAATGAAGAAAAAAGGATGGAAGAAAAAAGCTTAAACTGAGAATTGTAGGGCTTTACCCTCTCTTACGAGGGAGCCTTTCCAAAAATTATTCTCAACGGCCAAGGCTGAAGAAGGGCTATTGGTCCATAGTTTTCAACTAGCAATAGTCGTGCCTCGGTTTGCACCTCATTGGCTACGACATTGCCCCATGCACAAAGATACATTCTCAATTGTGATCCAATCTCTTTATATAGATGGCCACCTGCAAAGATCATGTCACCCAATCCTATTAGGAAAACTAGTCAGATTATAGATATAGTTAAGGGAGAGCAAAATTCGGTCCAACTTTCTTGGGAAATTTTGTTTTGGTCCATTCGATCTAAGGACCGGACAGGACCAAGTAGGACCGATCCTCGGTCCAAATTTTTTTTGCCTTTTGGTTCACGGTCCAGTCTACAATAACTATGAACAGTGGTTGAGTGACAATTGCCACTGTACTAAACTACTAATGAAGATATGAGCTGTGCATTACCACCTTAGGGGGCTTGGATGATGTGTCAATGCGGATTATTAGAGTTAATAACTCTTTAGTAGAAGGTCCTGTAAATCTTTAAAAAAGAAAAAAAAACGTATGATCGAATGTATTATTTGAGTCGTGTAACACACAAAATATAACCTAATTTAAGTATAAGTAGTGTGTATATCTTCCCTAAATATGTTTTATATATTCGATCTTCTTACATTTCTACTCTGATGATTTGGTTTTGTTTGATCTTAATATGCAATGTGTGGTTTGGTTTGAATATCTGAGGTTCGCTTTGGTTTGAATCAATTCTGAAATCAAGGTCGAAAGTACGAGTTTAAACTATGAGAAATGCAGATTTGCAGGGCTTTGCCCTTTGGCTAGGAGCTGGAGCTCGTCCATAAATTCTCTACGGCTAAGGCTAAAGAGGGGCTATGAACAATTGAGCATAGTCTTCAACAAACTTATAGCCGTGACTCGGATTATTTTGCATCAATTAACAACTAACCAGTACGCAGAGTTAATTACACTTCAAGAATTAGACTGGAGTTGGAGGGGTGCGCCTTCCCATGCAATAGTGCAACGCATGGGTGACGCTCTTAGGTTCCAGCAGCAAGCTACTGTGATGGACCTTCCAGACGCTATTCTTGATCTTAGCTAAGAGGCCGAAAACTGGTATGAGTTATAAACTAAAAAGACATTGGACTTGATTTGGTGGGGTGCGCCAAGCCCATGCAATAGTGCAACGCATGGGCGACACTTGAAGGCCCCAGCAGCAAGCTACTGTGGTGGGCCTCCCCCCTTAAAAAATAAATTTAATATCGTGTGGACACGTGGTCCACATATACGATATTAAACTGATAAGAACAGATACTACACTTGATCTTAGCCAAAAGGCCGAGAAAGGTATGAGCTGTATGATGAATAGCGCACTCTATTTATACCTCCTTTTCACCGCCATATATAAGTCTTGCTTCGATGTGGGACAATAGGTAGTAGTCCTTCTGAAGTTCTGAGTTCTGAAGTAGAAAGGTTCGCAGGCAATTAGCTTAGCAAGACAGTAATTAGCTAATTATGTCAGGCGATCACTCAACACAGGTTTAATTCACATCTGTTTTTACGAAGCTGCCCTTGACATGTTACAGAATGTCAGAATGCTACCTTACGCGTTAAGCTACTAACTCTAGCAGTGCTTTGACGGTGCCACTGCAATAAGTAGCCGCAATGGAGCTAGGGAATCAGAATGAAGTAGCCAAAATATAAGATTTAAACTGAGGATTGTAGGGCTTTACCCTTTTGCAAGGGAGCCCTTCCAGAAATTCTCGACGGCCGAGACAAGCCAGAACCGAAGAGGGGGTATGGAAATAGTTTTCAACCAGCAATTGTCGCGCCTCGGTTATTACCTCACTAGCTGCGACATTGCCCCAAGCGCAAAGATACTTTTTTAGATGGCGTGTCCATCACAATGTATACCGCTATGTATGACGGTCAATCGGTCATCTTCTTCCAAAACTGATGTGGTACGAATGAATTCTTTCACATTGCTTATAATCTCCAATACTACAAAGCGAACTAGCGAAGCCTATATTGTATCAAGTACTGTAACAAAAGTCGCCCACCTATGACACAAACCTGCTCAAGACTTGGTTGTTTTACTTAACCAAATAAACAGCACGAGTATTCAAATGAAAATTGTTAGCCATATGGTACATCATGTATTCAATTCTACTATGAGAAGTTGCCTAAACCCGAACACGAAAATTGTTCTTTAAAGGATCACCTATTTGGCTATATCATGTTTGTGAAGGGTGTTACCGTTAACTCGTATCAAGAACATGCAACCAAAGTGAACCAGATCCTAGCACGCACTTCTAACCACGCATTTGTTATTTGAGATTCAATGGTGAGAACTGATAAAAATGATTGAAACTGGGAAATGGGCAGGGGCCGCGCGAACGCAGGCCCCACTGGCACAAATTATGACGTACACTCTCCCACATTGGGGAGATGTTAGGTAGGCGCACCACCGGAGTGCAATGGAGGCCACCTTCCTAGGCCATGGGCTTTCTTGATCACCCATTGACCCCGCCCAGGTAAGTGCTTTTCACTTCAATCAAACTTTTATTTTATAGCAGTCTCAACTTTATCCTACTTTGTACAAGACCGATGTGGGACAACTATTATGATTCAGTACTACACTTCTTTTGCAGTGTTTTGTTAGGCCCTGTTTGATAGGACTTATTTGCAGTAGTATTTAAATCAGTTCAAAATCATTCTGATCAGATCAGAATCATTCAAATCAGATCAGATCAGGTCAAATTTCTATTAATGTATTTGGTTCATAACTGATACTAATTCGTTGAAATTCAATCAAAATTTCAACACATTCAGATCAGATCAGTTCAGAATCATTCAAATCAGATCAGATCAGATTAAAATCATTCAGATCAGATCAGATCAATTCAGAAAGATGCAATCCTATCAAACGGGACCTTACTTCTACTATATTGAGTTGCATTGCAAAAAATAACTACCAGTTCTGATTTAATGCTGAAAGACGCGCAAACTCCGCTGTCTTCAAATGTCAATAGAGATTTATAGTTCCCGACTTCCCGCTATAGTTTGTATAAGTTCAGTTCATGCCTCAGAGCTCAGTGGGTGTCTTTAGATACCAGACCACGGCATAATGTCAGTCCACATCCGATATGAGGAGGGCAACCAAAGAGATAAATTCAAGATGCCAGCACAGGAATCACCATTCACCAATCACCACTTAAAGCACCTGAATCTGTATTAAGAGATTTGTGACAGGGTTCGACAAAACCCCCGAAGATCATTGCAAATACTATTCAACTGAGCATGACAACTGATAGTAACCAAAATACGAGTGGATGACAATTGATAACAAGTGAATAAACCTTTATTTTCAGGAAGTACAAATTTTATTTCAACTGTAAAAACAAAGTTCCATGGTTCTTTTTTACAATTGTCTGTAGAACCTATACCGCTACATGTGATTGTTTCCAATGACTAAATACAACAGGGGTTCCTTAAGTACCACAACGAACATCATTCACCAGAATTTGCCACTTAAGCATTATCGACTATTGATTTTGTACAGTTAACTCTTTACAAAAGACTACAACTCACCAATAATCCCTGCATGAGCATTTCCCATCCTTGAAGTGGTGGAACATTTTCGAATCTCCAACTATGATTTCACGTTTTGTCACTTCCGATATTTTCTTTACTGCAGTGTGACAATCTTCACATAATCTGATGTTTTTCCTCACAAGAATAGGTTTCCCTATAGTGGTTGAGAACAAGCCAAAAACGATTCCCAATCTGACGCTATGGTAAGCAGGAGAACTTGACCTTCTCTTGGCTAATTTTGGCGGACTAAACTTTGACAGTCGACCTACATGGTTATCCTCCTCCATCTCGCTCGAGATAATAGCCAAGGCATCGTATATCTTGCTGATTTCTTTATGAGTCCGATCATGATTAGTGAACTTGTGAATCTTGCCATCGATCTCAACCATGCTACAGCCACTTGTTCTCTCTATGCCTTCGTTCTTCATGATAATGTTGACCCTCTCCACATCTTCCCACCTCTCTAATTTTGCATAGAGATTAGAGAGTAACACATAACACCCGGCAATATCATTCTCTAATGATAGAATCTGCTTAGCTGCATACTCGGCTGTAACTATGTCTCTGCTGTACTTACTTGCAGTTAATAAAGATCCCCAAATCCTGGCAGTGGGAACTAAAGGCATTTCCTTAATGAACTGCAATGCCATGTCTAAATCCCCCTTGCGACCTAGAAGATCAACCATACAGCCATAGTGTTCGATTCCAGGATCAATACCGTACTCCCGCTTCATAAGATTGAAATATTTCCAACCCTCCTCAACCATACCCGAATTGCTACAAGCTGACAATAAGGATACAAAGGTACTTCCATTAGGCTGATTTTCCGTTTTCAGCACATCACTGAATGATTCTACCGCATCATTCCCATATCCGTGCAAAGCAAACGCCATGATAATGGTGTTCCAAGAAACAACATCCTTTTCAAATATACTGTCAAACAATTTCCGAGCATTATTGAGATCTCCACGTTTGGCGTACATATAGACCATTGCATTTGAAATAAAGGTATTAGAAGTAAGGCCTGCTTTTACAATGTAGCAGTGAATTTGCTCACCTTCTCTTAAGGAGACTAATTCAGCAAAGGCAGGCAGGATACTAGCTATCATCACAGCATCAGGTACCCAACAGGTGTCAACAAAGGCTTGAAATAATTTCAAGGCTTCTTTGTAACTCTCATTGTGCACACAAGCAGCAACCATGACATTCCATGATACCGAGGATTTTGGATTCATCTTATTAAACAAAAGCTTGGCTGAATCAAGATTCCCGCAGTTACCATACATATCAATCAAAGCAGTCTCCAAGACTAAGTGAGGGAAAAAACCTCTTCTGAGGGCAACATTATGAACCGATTCACCCTGCCTAAGAGCTCCTATCAGTGCACAAGCAGGGAGTAAGTTTATCGCAGTGATCACATCAGGAGCCAATTTATCATCCTCCTGCATCTTTCTCAAGCACGAAAACGACTCTAAGGGCCAATCATTAAACACATATCCGCCAATCATAGCATTCCACGCTCCAATACTTCTTCGTGGTATTACCCTAAGAAATCTTTCTGCCAACTCCAACTCATGACACTTGCTATACATGTCAACAACAGCAGTTTGAACCATTCCATCCAATTCAAGCCCATTCTTAAGAACTTGGCAATGTATCTCCTTCCCTCTTCCCAAAAAGCGCTCAACGGAACAAGCACCCAGACCACTTATCATGCCAAACCTATCTGGCACAATTCCAAAAGCCTGCATATCGCGAAAAAACACCAGCGCACTACATCCATCCCCAACCGAAACATACCCACTAATCATCGAGTTCCAAGAAACCAAGTCCTTAACCACCATCTCCTCAAACAATTTCTCACTATACGCAACAAAACTAAGTTTCCAATACATCGCAATAAGCGAATTACACACATATAAATCAACACTCATCCCACTCTTTATCAACATCGAATGAACCTGTTGACCTTCATCCATTAACCTCAACCAAGCACAAGCCTTTATCACAAAAGGGTAAGTCAAATAATCAGCTCTTACACCTTCAAATTGCATCCTACAAAAATAAATAATCGCCTCGTCGTAACAACCCACATCAACTAAACCCCTAATTATCACATTCCAAACAAAAGTATCTCTCTTGGGCATTTCATCAAACACTTGGAGTGCATCTTTCAAATTCCCAGATTGCACATTCGAATCAATCGACCGAGTTTGTAAGATTAAGTCGCTTTTTTGCCGGGTTTTCAATGATTTTGTGGGTCTATTTTGGGGGTGATTGAGGCTTGAGCTAGAAGATTTATACTTAGTTGATGGGTCTGGAATTTGGTACCAGTTTTTAGTTGGTAGATATTTTGCGCGCCAAAAGTTGTTGGATGAATTGCTATTGCAAATTAGCAAGTGCGAGAAAAATAATGTTGTAGACATGATTTTCTAGTTAGAATTTTACTGGGATTTGACAGTTAGCTTTTGAGCGGAAGCTTATTCATAATTCTGTTATTATCTGTTATTGTTGGCGCCCTTTTGATAATAGGGGATTAGGTTTGAAAAAACAAAAATATGAAGGGATGTGTATTGTACGCAATGATTAAGGTTGACCGAGCGGTTAGAAGATGAGTCTGCCAGTTATCTCGAATTCGAATCCTCATATCCTTATTTCCGCAGCATTAGTTATTGCTTGTTCTTATGTACCAAACAATTTTATTGCATTGATCCAATTTTAACCACCTATTAGTTCAATCACTTTTTCATGGTTCCGTTTTTTCTTATAATGAGATCCATGGTATCAAAGTAAGCATTAAGAGCCCAATAATTCTCTAAGGTGACTTTTGACGAGTACTTCAGTATGATTTGATTTAAGTTTTTAGTCATACTACAAAAAGATCACTTTATGATTGTCAAAGTTGGCTATGCGATAGGCTATCAGCTTGTCATATCTTGCTCGGTGTTATAACTTGATGAGCATCATCGTCGCACACATAACGACTAACGAGCACATTCCGGTAGAGATGAAATATTGACCCAATAGCAACTAAAGAAATTATTACTTGACAATTCCACTTACAAAGTGACAATTACTACATATTAACATGAATTATAATGTACGTTTATACAACATAGTTTCAAATCACATAAACATATTAAATTGCATCATATAGTAATAATAAATGGATGATCTTGTTGAAGTTCATGGCAATTGGCAGTAGAGATTAATGATAAATTGCATCATATAGTAACAATATTAGTAGACATAAGGAGCTTTGGCAGAGACAGTGGTTGTAACAGGGGAATTAGGCAGGATGAGCTTGTAGTTGCAGAAGAACATTTTGTTGGGCTTGTAATTTGACCTTCGACTTGTTCCAACTGCTGGCTGATTCAGATACGCATATTTGCTCTTTCTCCACCTATCATCATCATCATCATCATCATCAAAATCAAGATACCAAATTAATTCAACTTGCGAAGGCCTTTTGGTAGGGAATCTAACTATATATTGATGTTGTCATGTCATATTGTCATCTAGATGTGTTTCACAACCTACTAGTTGTCGCCACTAATTATCCTTGATTGCGATGTTAGATAACACGAAATGGGAATATGTAGAATTGTAGATGCGTCTTATGCCTTACAATCTTACATATCAAAATGGGCCTAGGACGATTCAAGCATGCAACCATAGAAAGAGGAGGAATTCTTATACTCTACACTAAAGCAGATTCTAGAATATATATATATATGAGAGTCATTTCTCTTATAGACGCCGGTATTTGCATAGAATTATCGTCCTCGAATATTGGACGAATGACGACCTTATCAAACAAGTTAACTAAAAAGTCCAACATATCAGTGTCATACTCAACAGGTGACTAGTAAACAATTGTTGTCCCAGATAATAATCTTATTCATCAACAATCAACCAACTTGATTATTCCTCCAACAAATCAAATATTGATGTATCAGATCAAAGGAATATATCTCAATTTCGTTTATGTTGGTTCATACGAATGATCAAGATATCATAATTTTGACAAAGTATGATCAAATTATTGAAATGAAAATAAAGGAATTACCAATCTCTAATACCCACACGAATTTCTTGATTGTTGTTACCGTACCCTTTTTTCTCAATTTTGTACCGTGTAACATCCTCCTCTTCTTTGATAGTTTCTTCCTCCAAAGACTCCAAAAATTGCCTATAATCATCCTCCTGTCACAAAATTCTATAACATTAAAAAAAAAAAAACCATCATCTTAATAAAAACATCATATGCTATAATCAAAACTATACAAATATATATGATCATACTAAAATTATGATATGATAATAAAGTGATCATAGGTTATATATATGGAGTATTACGTACGGAAAGATGACTAGCCCTTATACGGGCAGCAGCCTTGATGGCAGCAAGCAAGTGATCCTCCTCCACCAACCGCTTCTTCCTCCAAAACCTCTCAATCTCCCTTCTCGTATAGCTACCACCGGTCGGCCGCGGCGGAAGTGGTGGCGGCGACGGTGGTGATGAGGTCTTCCCTACGGATGCCTTGACCTTACCCATAATTTGTGCAACTTTGTATGGTTATGTGATCTTGGATATAAACCTTAGCTTGTAAAGAAGATTTTGGTGGTGGGGTTGAATTATAGTTGGATGTTAGAATCTTGGGTATGAAGCTACTAGTCCAACCAACCTAACTTTCCCAAGAATTTTTAGTCTATGAACACCCAAAGTATATACTAGTATGAATTTCTTGATTTTTAGGAAGAAACTTTCATTAATAGAGACTTTTAAGGATAGATAATCCAAGTTGACTGATGGATATAATTTGTTACATCATATAAGTGGAGTGTGCCCTACTATCTCTAAATTAATATTGAGTGTTGTAACTAAATAACCATTTTTTCCGCTTTTTCTTTTAAACTCCACTCACCGAAAAGAAGAAAACGAATCAATTCAAATAAAAGGTATCGTGTATTTTCGTTTACTTCTTTCCTTGGTGATGAGTTGATTACTTTGTTTAGTGCGCATCCAATGAGATTTCATGTGTACATGAGATGGAGACTGTATGACCACTCTTCTAAAATTCGTGTGACAAAATTGAGTACGAAATGTATAGTAACAGTTTTGCCATTAGAAATGATTTTGATATTAACACATGAAATAGCTATGCTAATATGTAATTAAGATTCAAACTACGATTACGCTCTATTATAGATATTTCACCATGTAAAACAAATGTGTGATTTGTTCATGTCCACAAGTTGTGGTCTTGTGGAGTTGTGGGTGATTTACTTTGAAAGTCGTTTACTAATAATTAATAAAGTCTTTTTCCATCATTTTATATACTACTTTTTTATTAGTGAATGTTGATTTTTAGTAGCAGAATCACATCCAATGAGATTTTTGATAAGAGTGAAGAGGCAGAGCAACCTGAGCAAGCAAGCAACTGTCTCTTTAGTTATAAACTTTTAATCATTGCTTTTGGTAATTTGCCCATAAATAATTCTCAAGCACGTCTTTGAAACGAGGATCTGTTGGGCTTTGGCTAACTTATGGGCCGTTTATGCTGATATGGGCCTGCACAATCTACACAAATTTGATCTCCAGAAACTGGGCCTGTGGCCCAAATTTCTAGCGTACGAGCAGTATCTGTTGGACTGGATTTCCGTTGGGCTCATCATTTCCGATACCAATCTTCGAACAATTTTTTTTTTTTTTTCAAAAATGGTTTCATTTGAGGTGTTAATTAATAGATTTTCGAGTAGTTGTTTTTTTTTTTTTTTTTGCTACATTTAGTGTCTTCGATTAATAATTTTTACACGATGTAAAAAGAAAAATTATAATCTTACACGAAAACTTAAGTTCAAAGTACAAATTATGTTACTGGTTTAAACTCAAAATTAAGAATAAGTTCATTAAAAGTAGTTATGGTGTACTAGTAAGTGGTGAGTCAATTAATCGCCATCACAATCGTCATATCGAAAAGTTTGAGATCATAAATCAAGTATTATAAATATATATGGATTATTCTTACATCGTAGATTAGTTTTACCCTAAACCGTCATTAGAGTACTTAGAAAACGGACAATGTGATCGACTTATGCTATGACATTATTTTTCATCATCAAGGTATTATTGATTTCCCTCAAGTAATGACCAACCCCCCACCATTATTATGCAATCAGTTAGCTCTCCACGTTAAAACTTGATTGCTTTGGGACATGGTCGACGACTAACACCTGCATCAGAACATTTCTAAAGATGGTAAGTTTCGTTGGAAAGGTACTAATTCCACATGTACCCTTAATTTTAAAGTACATGTGTGTTCTGTAAAGCTCCCTCTTATTCTTTCCTCTATTTTGTGCTTATGCAAATCTTATACTCCCTCCATTTTATTAGATTTTTTGCATTTCGTTTGAATTCCTCTCACAGATTCAAACGAAATGTGAAGAACCTAATGAAATGGAGGGAGTAACATAAACTTGTTTAATTTAAATGTGGGGTGTTACACTTTCTAAAGATATTGGCTTTTCTTGCCAATTTGTTTCTGGCACTTTTAAATCACTTAGTTTCTTCCATGAAGTTAACATTTTCATTTGGTAACTAAGTTTCTTGGCTTATTTACAATGCCCAAAATGTATAAACTCGTCTTTTTTTTAATAACCGCACGGTCCGCGCATTAGGTTTTAGGTAAGATGTGAAAGCTAAGGCGTGTGTTTTTCACTAGTGGATCTGCATTTCTCTAAATCTTACCTCATTATTGTACTACTCGTATAGTCGTATGTAGTAATCATCACAGAACAAGTTTATGTCTTACTCGTATATTATTAAGATGGTGGAAGTAAATAAGTAATTAAGCACTAATATATATATATATATATATAATTAGCTAGAACAATTATTAATTAGTTAGGCCCTGTGCGATTGGACTGCATTTTTCTGATCTGATTTGATTTGATTTGAATTGAACTGATCTGATTTGATTT
>JBBYHQ010335060.1:0-13676 GCA_038382645.1 Spergularia azorica
CCGCATCGACACGTGGCGATAAGGCCTAGAATCGCGACATGTGTCAATGGGGACGTCTTTAGTAAAATATATAGATATAGATATAGATATAGATTGTCCGATATCATGAATCGACTTTAATGATGAAATCATTCTTCTGTTGTTATTTCAATACGATTTAATGTTCTCTACATCCTTTAATGTCAAACAAACTTGCAGAAATAACCAGAAAAGTATGTAAAGAAAAGTGGCTGAGCATACTTCATTTTTGAAGAATAACCTAAAGAACATATAAAAAAGAGTAGCTGAAGATAATTCATTTGTGACTGAAGATAATTGTGAACTTGTCAATGTCGTGAGATTTACGAAAAAATAAACTTCTTTTTTTGGTCAATTTCAAAGTGCCCAACGAAGTTCAATCAAACTTTGGGTTGAAATACAAATTGCAGTCCACATTTATGGGCAACATTGTGTCAAAAGAGGAATGAAGCTCAACTCCCAACTTCCCAAGTTTCACAAGTAACCAAACCTGGTTCATTTGAGAATTTTTCATCAATCAAACGATTGAAAATCAAAGCACCACACTAACCCGAAAGTGTAGAGACGGAGGTATCGAGTCTAAAAAAGATGAGAGTGCCAAAGCTTTTTGCTATTTTTTGCTAATATACTTGTTTAGCTAAAATTTTCTGATACAGACGACTCGATTACATTTGTAAAATTCTGCTGGCATAATAAGAATTTTAACTACATTAACCCAGATCTAAGAGTTCCTACAAAAGAATCACAAAATAATAAGCAAAAGTTTTTACAATGGTAAAACTATGTAGTTTACACCACTTCCTCTAGGCTGCGAAGTGCCAATACATGTTTTTAGCTTCCTGACAACGTCCGACCTATGCTTTTACTGGAGTCTTGATGTTGGAAGCAGAAGTCATTTACCCCAAAATTGCTTGATGCAGTGCTCTGATATGGATCTTTGGCTGTTTGCGTCAGTACATTCCCTTAAAAACAGGATTTGTACGGCATATACTTGCCCCGTATTCTTCATACTCGGCTTTGGTATGGCAGGCCTGCATAAACCAAAACGACCACAATTTTCATACAGGTTTCATCAACAATCACAGTCAAGAACTATTAAACTGACTATACACAGCACCAGCGACATGTCAAAGCAGCACAAATGTATACCAGAGACATTTATGGAAGCGAATGCATGTAAACAGGTCTTTACTTGTTCTCGAATAAGAGGCCCCATACAGGCAAATGAAAAGGTTTAGCTTGAATTTGGAACTTATAAAACTTTCATGTCAAAGTGGAACTTATAAAGTTATAAGAGTTTCATGTAAGATAATGCAGGGTGATTCATATGAAACAAGAGAAGAATTTCAGAGGGGTAATAAAAGCAGCTGTATACAGGCAAAGGAAAGAAACATACGGCATAAAACTCAGGAGTTGAAGCAAGGACAGATCCCCCAAACCATACTGCATATCTTTGAATGGGATGGCTGACTACATTGACTTCCACTGGTTGTGACTGGTAGGAAACGATCGTGTTAGCCTTAACATCAAATTAGGGTGACTTGACAAGAACAATTGAAGCAATTACCTTCACATCTCCCCCAAGCCGAGCTTCAGATGCAGACACACGAGCATCAACAATCTTTTTTAAATCCCGTTGCAGTCTTCTGTGGAAATCCTTGAACATAGTTGAGCCTCCAGACAGCACAATATTCTGCACAAACCAGGAAATTAGTTAGACACTGAAATCATAAATCTACTTTAGCTATGAAGAATAACGAAGGAGTCCCATGTTTAGAGGACTTGCATGAAAAGATGCTGCTAAAATTTATGGGCATCTCTAGGTGATTATGGGCATCTCAATATCAAATAGTATGCGTGCAGCGTGCAATTGAATGTCTGACCTAACAAAGCTTTACACCTGTACAAAAACAAATCTCCAAGATTTGAAGTTTAGCATGATCATTCTAGGTTGAGGCATCTATACATCACTATGCATTATAAAAAAAAAAAAAAAAACAAAAACAGGCCCATAACTGAGCCTGACTTAGCCTTCACATGACGCTATCTAAACTATTAATTGGCAGGACTACCGCAGAGCAAAATCTAACATAGATGTCAGAATTTGGCCTTTTCAAGTATGGGCGATTAGATTGTAATATGCTGGCTCAACAGAAAGGGGTTGTAATCTGGTGGAGTATCAAAAAAGATCAACACACTTTTGTCCATTAATGACAATGGCATCCAGAGGAAATTACAAAGAATATTTTCCTCATCTTGATTTGATTCTCAGGATAGAAATGAAGGGATCCTCCCTTCCTCTAAGCTAGCTAGTGCCAAACCACTTGAAAATAAAGCATGAAGAAGATCCTGCCTGAGGACTTTAGGTAGCTTATAATCTACAGAAGATTACTCTAAGATCTCATCACATCTTAAGATACCTTTTCTCCTGAAGTTCAAAGCGCCACAAGTAAGTGCAATTATTTATTTCAAGCAAGTCTTGCATCGTTAGTTAAGACACAACAAAGTTTCTTTTGGAGCTATATCAAGTAATAAGAGATGCCTTCCATTGCCTAAAAGTGCAACTCTTTACCTTGTATAGTGCTCGTCTCGTGTCAATTGGTGCAGATTGGATGCACTTGTCAATTACAGCTGGCAAAGGAGTTGTAAAATCACTGTTGTAAATCTCTGGATTAAAGAAGATCTGCAGAAGGAATGCAATAGAACTTAAAGAAATTGCACGAGCATAATAGACTACGTGTATAAGGGGACGCAGGCAAACGACAATGATCAAGGACAAATTCTGACAGCACAAACAACGGCCTTTGTAACATACTGCAACAGCAGGGATGAAATGGTGCTTCACATGTACATAACAAAACCAATCTATAATAATGGTTTATCAGTATGAATTGAACATTAACAAGCACGTTAAGAATTCGCAACACATTTTAGGTAAATTTACAAAGATGTTAACTTTTCCAGGCACAATGAACCTTTTCCACGTATCCTCCCAGATTTCTAACCTTCTACATCCTACCCACCTTAATGGAAACCAAAGGTGGGAAATGTTTACAAATATGGAAGGGAGGTCAAATCTTTTGCGATAGCAAGAACCATTTGCAGGCATTTTAGATCCCTTTGAACTTAAGTTGCAACACCACATACATCAGCACATCAGCTAGGTTGGCTAGAGGATGATACTGAGAAAGGAAGTATGTTAGAAAAGAGCTTGTGTCCCACAAAAGTCAGAATGTCAAAGTTTGATTTCAATCTCAGCATTTAGCAACTTTCAGTGTCAAGGGGTAAATACAGTCAAAGTAAAGACTGAGGATGCTGAAAAGGTCAGAAGACCAATAAGCAGTAGAGTTTCAGCAGACAGGAAACAGTGATTTCTGATAGGTCTATTGCATGACAAAATCTCTCAACCTTAAAGCAAACAGCAACTACAGGAAGATCAATAAGCATTTGAGAGTCTCAGCAGATAGGAAATACTGATTCTTAAAGTCTTTTACGTGACAAAAACTCTCAACCTTAAAGCAAAACAACAACTACATGAAGTCTTAAGTCATTGGAGATAAAAATTGTTTTGTTTAACCAAAAATAAAATAATACAGAGAGAAGGGCTCTGATTCTTGTGAAACTCTCAATTAGCATCATCCATGTACACTTCTGTACCATGGCAAAGAGACAACACAAAGGTTGAATTTAAACCAACCAACGGAAATGAATGCATGCAGCAATCAGATATATTTGGACTAATAAATACACCCACAATCTTTTGAATTTATCATATCTAAGCACACCTCGGCAAGAGAATCTACTAAAATCAGACAATTGCAAATTCAACACATGGCATAAGAGCAAACCTCCGGACCAAGGAACCGTTCATAGCCAATATCACAAGAGTACGGTGCTCCAGTCTTTGGTTTTATTCCTTTCCATTGCTTGATGTACTTAGACGGCTCTTTGTCATGCTTGTTGAACTCCTATATACTCATCAAAGTTGTTGAGGATTACCAGAGGTATACAGCTGTTACATTTTACAGAGTGAGGACCCTCAGAACTGTATACCAAGCATCTTTTGTGTTAAGAGTGTGTACCTTAACGATATCTGAACTAGTGTAGCAATGCATTTCCTTCACTTGTCGAGCTACTTCAAAGGAGTCTTCCGGAGGCACATTCTCACCTCTTTCCTACAATAAGTAATGTTAAGAGAAACTCAAAAATATGATAGTTGAGTGACAGTAGAAGCATTACTATATGGAGTATGAATTAAAAGAATTCTAAACAGGTGCAGCAGTGGGAAAGAAAGTAGTTCTCAAAGCAAAATCATTACTGAACAATGGCTTTACATGAAGATGAGGAGAGAAAAATAGGATTTTAGAAATGATATATAATAAAGCAAAAGGAGCAAATGTACAACGGACCCCTTTCTCTTTAAAAAACAATAGAACAAGAACACTGGAGACAAAACCCAGAAAAAGAAGAACAACACATTGTTATATATTGGCCCAAAGATTCAATAAATAGGAGTAAGATTTAAAGTTGCATTAACAATGAAACATCTCGGTTCAGATTTCTCCCAACAAAAGCACTGAGGAGGAGCAAAAAGAAAAGCATCTGCACTTGCTCTTACAAAGACACAAGGAATCAAAGAAGATATCCATGGAACCTCCTTAACTACATCAACCATGCATAATAACGTAACGCTCAATTTTAAAACGATGCGGAAGAAGCAAAAAAATAATTCTAAATCAAAGGGTACAACACTGCTATCAGAACTCATAAGTCAGAATACAAATTACAAAACACAAAGATGATGTGTAGAAACAGACTGGAAAGTAGGTTCAGATAGAGCAACAAAAGAAGAGTACCCGCATGAGCTGTTGGACGAAAAGGGTAACATCTTTGCCGGAAATGGGAATTGACTTGATACTGCTCCCAATGACATAACCTTCTGCAACAGGTACTACATGTGTTGCTCCATCTCCAACATCCACCACAACCCCTGTCATCTCGCACTAAAATATGCTACCATCAATACAATCAACATTCATATATTAAGAAACGGAGCAATTCACTATATGAGAAGAGAGATCCTTGAAGAGGTTGAATGGTATAAATTGGGCAAGATGCTTGTGTTATACTATATACATCCACTATACATGACTTATTAAATGAGGGAATAAAGTCCCTATATGAGGCATCACTTTTTAGTTTCAAAATTATGGGAATAAAGTCCCTATATGACAAATCTGTGGTAGTAGAGGCATATGGGGGTACTATAGCTTCCCAGTTCCCACCTACTCACCTAGGTATATATGTTCAAATCTTGCAATTGAGGAAAGAAGAAAAAATCACTTTCAAAATCGCTTGGATAAACATAAAGAACCAGACTCCTTACAGCTACAAAACTGCTCTACCTACAGGATGACTTACTAGGAAGGAGAGAGAGGATTAAGATATAGTGGAGCCAGAAACAAGTTACAGTCAACAAGCAATGATATTGAAGAAATTGACACTGCGGTATTACATTGTCTCCTATCCAGAGAACAAGAAAGCCATTACTGCACCCATCAACCACCATAAATACTCTCTAGAACCTATCAATGTGTCCAGACATCGCCATATTTCTAAATTGTGCAGGTGAAAATGTGATGGAGCACAACAATGTCACAGCACAGGTCCAGCGAAAGTGCAAAACTCAAAGACAACTGAAAGTCTATCCTAATTTGTAGTCCTCCCATGAGTTGGTCATGAGCTAAATTGGTAGTGCATTTCCACACTTTTTTTAAAGTACTTCATTCCCACACTTAACCTTCATTTCCTTCAGTTATTTTACCAGCAACCAAGAAGTGTCTCAGCTAAGTTGTGCTAAAACTTTTAAATTTTCTAGGGTACTACTCATTGCCAAGAAGAACTCAAATATGAGTCGTACAATTGAACATCCAGTTTCTTTTCCACTAAAGAATCCTAAATTCATAGGCGGGAAGTTCATATCACTCTCTGCCTAGATACAAATTATGGCTTTAATTACTTGGGCAAAGTTTGATTGGTTTTGATATGAGCTACTAACACAGCATTCAATTACAGAAATGTGTATGGCAAAAGAATAGCAATGTACCAACCTTGGATGTCGTGTAGCCAGCAGCTAGAGCCAGCACAGGCTGCACAGCAATATAGAGCCCAGGAACATTGAAAGTCTCAAACATAATTTCACCCGTATACTCTCGACTCTCAGGGGGTGTGAGAGGGCTTTCAGTTAATAAGAAGTAATGGTCCTCAGGGTCACAACGCAAATAATTAAATATACATTGTTGCCAAAACCTTTCCATAGCGTCCCAGTTTTCAACCTGCCCATTCTTAATCGGATAGTTTAAACTGTACGTACTACTAGACCTAGATCTTGCCAATGCCTCATCTCCAATGGAAAAATCCAAATCAGCCATAACACCGGCACTATATTGTGTCAACCAGTTACTCTTATTTGACGATCTTGGTTGGTTTATGAACGAATCATTTACTGCCACGGTGGTTGGAACTATAAAGCAAGGCTCCACATTCCCAGCAAAACCCATTTTAGTGTACCTACATTCGTGGATGAAGAGGGCATCAATACAAAGAATTATAATGCCACTCTCATTGAAACATTTCACAGCAGTCCACTAGGTGCACCAATTACTTTACACCCATCCAGTATTCAACCAGTCTAAAACAACCCGAAGTTGCCACGAGAATCATCATACTTTCCAAGTAATTTGAGCCTCATCTACAAAACATCGTTCCATTCAACTATCTAGTGAGCACAACTAAAACTCTTATATATGCCAAATTGAGCTGACTAATACTCCGAATATAGAAACGCAGATAGAGTAACATACAGGTTTGACATTATTTCAACGGAAAACTCGAGCGAGTTAGAAACTCAGTGATCATCCAACATTGAACCCGGGTTCCCACATTTTTTCAAAAGCTCCTCGTAATTCAGACTCATCCTTCAATGTGGCATTTTGAGAATTTCATCAAATAGTTGGACACATCTAAAGCTCAAAATTCCTAACTACAACCACAAACACTATGAAGAAAAAAAAATCAGCTCACTATTTCATTGAGACATTTCATCAAACACATGGTAGGCATAACTAAAGTTCAAAATTCAGAACACGCAACAAATTAAATGAAAATTTCACCAACGACCCAGATCAAAACTCCATAAAATCTACCCAAACACACAATCAAACGGCAATAAATGTAACTTCTCCGGGAAGATAGAGGAGAGAGAAAATTACCCAGTGCCATTGTCGATGACGACCGCGGGGCGTGAAGCTGAATCCATGAGCTGCCTAAACTGGTAATCTCAGAGTGAGAAATCAGAGTAAAATGGATCTAAATTAGTAGGGGTTGATGATCGGGGCAACAGAAAATGAGGAAAACAGAAACAAGTGATCATTGAAGGAAGATTGTTGCTTCTTCTTCAATCTTCTTTCTATTGTTTGTTCAGTGGTGAGTTTGGTGTAATAAAAGTCTTTTTCCTTGGCATACAATCAACACCTCTCTCTGTCTGTGAATGTTGGTCTGCTTTGATCTCTCATTGGTGATCTGGTCGTTTGAAGGAGGGTCCGATAACCTGGGTAATGGGTTAGTACTTAGTTGTTGGTTGACCCAGTCGGCATCGTAATTGCATCGGATTCTATAGTCTACGGATCGTTTTGGTGGTTGGTTATAAGTCGTGGACGGGTTTGATTGGGTCTGGATGTTGGATTGGAAAGGGCATTGATAATGTCAGAGACAAAATAGACTGTTTCACACAACTGTGTCTCAGGCGTGTGCGCCACATGCGCCTAAGACAAGGCTGCGTGGTGCAGTCTATTTTATCTATGGCGTTAATGCTAACCATTTGAAACATAGATTTTGAACTTCGAGTTCAGATGTGGTGGAGTATAGCTTTTACGTATTAATTTTGAAGGAAAAATGTTACAAATTTTAATATTTGTTTTTAGGTCATACAAATTCTAATTTTGGAACAAAATGTACTTAAGACCTTTTGAGGTCCAAGCTACTAAATTTATAAACCAATTTATGTTGAAGTCTAAAATGTTAGATTGTGTCAACAATGCATAGTATGTGGAAAGTTAAAATTTAAACACTAAAGTTTTACTTAAGGTAATACGGAGGAGGTGTGTCTCTGACTTATTTCGAAATGCTACTTTTGTTGAACCTCAACAAAAGTGAAAAGCTAAAGTTACTCCCCATTCTCCATATTATTTGACTTCTTATGTAGTTGAGGTATTACTATGTCATAGAAGGGCACTTCTTAATCGTGGAGCATAAGCTATTGCACCTACTTGTAACTTGTAAGCTGTCGGCACTTTTCTAAACTTGTTCTTTAAGGTTATAAAATAACATATGATAAATCGGGAATATGAATGAAAGATGGAAAGAAAGCATGTAGACCTTTCTTCACGATCGCAGGTAAAGACGTATCAACTCACTTTTCTTGAAAATGATCCATTAACAAACTCATGTCCAACTTTGCATGTACAAAACTCTCAACCATAGCATTTAGCAAAACATCGTTTATATCCCTTGTGGAGTATTTAGTTTCGAGTTAACTCACTATAAGGGAACTGAACTTGCTCATAACTCTACATGATTGATCGACCTTAGACCAACATGGGTACACGACCCTAACCCTAGTCCACAATCTTGCACTATAGCGACTTTGCCGACCTCTATAGTCTATACCCTACAAAGTATCATCTTATACGTAGGTGGGGCTCGTCTATTACAGTAACCTTTCAAAAATGAGTATCGATCCGCTAATAAACCAAAACACACCAACGATATCAGATCCAGACCGAAGACTAGTGCAAACAGTCCGGTCCGATATGGTCCATTATGTTGGACCGAATTGAAAACTCACATGGTCTATTTCAACCTTTTCCTTGTTGTATTTAACACTTTTTTTGGGGGTATATATGAAACTAATGCAAGAATAAACCCACTAAGGTTCAACACCAGCATTATGCAAAGCAGCTTTTGGGATAAGCTGATGAAAGAAATGTAGAAGTCACATGTCGATCACGCGGGAGAGAGAGAATCAAGCTTTCCATGTCATTGTCAACGTCACCGTACTTTTGTTATTTTAATTGCCAACATTTCACAACAATATCAGATTCCATGTTCTTATTGCAAATCTACAATCTACACGTCCCTTCACTTATGTTAACGGATCATCCTTTTTATTATTTTCTAAACCCAATCACGAACACAAATCTTGAATTTGGTTTAGTATGATACAATCATTGTATACCAAAATTACTCGAGGTGTATATATATAACCACTTAGATCAACCGATAAAGAGTTATTTCAACTTAAGTGAAAATGACAGCTACAAGACTACGAGAATGCAACACTGCCAAGTTAGTCTTCTTGAACCAATTGTAAATTTTAGTGTTTTGAGTCCCTTATTAGCTTACAAGAGGTTGTACGAAGAACTTTTCCATATTGCACTTGTCCATCAAATTAGAATGAACTGAAATTATACCAAGCGAAAGCATATCAACTTATTGAACTAAAACGACGATTTAAGTTTCAAATAAGACTACTCTACATCCTCAAAAGAACTTAATATCACCAACTCAATACACATCCACACAACACAATCATTTCTTCACATCATCTAAATCTCAAACTCAACACCTCTAATTAAATCCTATCCGAAACAAAAAAAACAACCAATAAAACAACCTTGAATCTTGATGAACACACAATTAATTAGGAGGTTTTGCTAATGTTTAACCCCACCACCATAAAAAACACCCACAAAAACCCAAACTCACTATTTGGGCCAAATTGAAAATAAAAAATCAAAAGCAAAGCAAACAAATTTCTTCATGTTACTTGTCTCCCTCCTCTTCCACAATCATTACCTTTGCTCCCTCCCTTCTCCCCTCTCTCTCTCCTTCACCATCAATTAATCCCCCCAACCTCCTCCTCCCTCACTTTCTCTCTCCTCTCTCTTCTCACCAAATGCAGCAGCAGCTCCTCCTCATCAGTCACACTCTACTCCATTAATTCCACCACCATACTTTATTATACTCATATCATAATATCATAATATAAAAAATTATATCATATGCTTTTTATATTATGATTTTATCATTCAATTTGGATCTACTTATATTTATTGATTAATTAAATGTAAAATGTGAAAACAATTTACAATTTGATTGAATTTGGGAGAAATTTGGGAGAAATTGGTGTAGCGTAAGGAAGAAGGAAGAAGGAATCAAGGAATGAATCCGCTGTGCTGCATTGCGCCGGTATCGGTGGATCGCGACACTAAGACGACGGCGACGGCGGAGAATGTGGTGGAGGTAGGGTTTCTGACGAGCAATGCCGGTGTTAATTTGAGCTACTCACGGCACAGCTACTCCGCACAAGTATCATCAATCAGCAGCAACAACAGCGCCGATCAGCTCAACCACCACCACGAGGCGGAGGATGTGATGGTGATGAGTAGTTATAAGAGTAACGGATCGTCAGTTGTTTCGACGACGGCGGTTGTTGCGGCGGCGGCGACGGTGGCGGGGATACTGTATAAGTGGGTGAATTACGGGAAGGGGTGGCGGCCGCGGTGGTTTGTGTTGGAGGATGGAGTGTTGTCGTATTATAAGTTGCATGGACCGGATAAGATAGCGATGAGTCCAAGTGTTGATGGAGTGAAGCTTATTGGAGAAGATTCAGTCAAGTATATTAGGAAGAATAGTTGGGGGAAGAACACTACTAGTAGTACTACTAATATTTATAATAATAATAATAGTTTTAATTATAATAATAGTTATAATTATAATGGTAATGGCAGGATTAATGTTAATTCTAGTGTGTCGGCGAAGAAGTATTGGAAGCCATTTGGTGAAGTTCATCTTAAGGTTTGACTTTTCATTTTTTGTTTGTTTGATTATTCGATTTTTTGTTTTGTTGGTTATTTTTAGTTCTAATTTGTGTGTTTTTATGTTTGTTATTGGAATATATGGAGTTGCATGTTGAATTTTCGGTGTGTATGATTTACGCTATGATGATTGGTTGTGTGTTATAGTCCCAATTGCTTGAAAATATGGGATTTCGGGTTTTTTGCGAATGGTACTCGAGAACTAGGGTTTGTTTCGGTTTGAACCCGAAAATGTGTACTGTGAATGTAGATTTGGTGTAAGTTGGACCTGGGGAAGAGGAAGAATTACAAGTGTGTGGGATTGTGGGTGTGGATTAGTTAGTGATTTGGTTCGGTAATATCTGTAGAACCTTCCAATTTGGGTTGGTAGTGTCTGTAGAACCTTCCAATTTTATGAGTGTTGCTTTGCAATGTTGGATGGTTGCATTCGTGAGGCCGTAAAAAGCATTGGTCTGTCTAGGTGCCTAGCCTACGGCAGAATACATCCTCGATGCATTGTTGAGAGCAGAAATGTTGAATCTTAAAGACTGTCTATTGAAAACCTCCATACTAGATTATTACTCTACAACGAACAAGTTTAAGATTGTAAATGGAGGTGTGTGAGCTGTTTGTCAGATGAGCGGAAATATAGTTGCTCGTGTAGCCTTCTTTGAATCTTCACTCCACGGCCTATATTATTATAGGACAGGGGAAGGGATCTTTCTATTGAGCTTGATTCTTGAGGTTAGGCATGATTGTTTGGACAACTTTGCTTAGCATGAGCTTCTTTATGTGTCTAGATTTTGTAGTTGAAAGATGCTTAGCAGTAGCGCTTCAAAAAAGAACAACTTTGTCCGATTGCTTTTTTCCAGCTTTACATTGAATCTGACCGATTGCTCATGTGTATTCAAATTCCAAAGAGACGTAGATGTGAATAACTGTTAGTATCGACTATAGTTGTTACTGCTGGCTGCTTGATCAGGGTGGCAATCTTACACTCTAGGCATTGTATGACAGACATTTCTCATGCTTGAAATAAAATATAAGTAACTGAAGTGGTTTCCGTGCTCATGGTTTATATTCCCATATTTTCAAAGAGACCTTAGTTTTGTGTTTAATGCATACAGGTTTCTTCTGTCCGTGCAAGCAAGTCAGATGATAAAAGGCTGAGCATATTTACTGGGACAAAGACTCTTCACTTACGTTGTGTGTCCAAAGAAGATAGGGCAGCATGGATTGAGGCATTGTTGGCTGCCAAAGATCTCTTTCCTAGGGTGTTGACAAGCAATGAATTTGCTCCTAAAGACGTTGTTGTCTCAACAGAGCAGCTGCGGCGAAGAATGTTGCAGGAAGGCATTGCTGAGCCAATCATTAAAGACTGTGAGTCTATTATGCTCTCAGAGGTATCTGAACTGCAGATTCGGCTAAATGGTCTCCAGCACAAGCATGTGGCTCTGCTTGATACCTTGAGACGTTTGGAGGTATCTTAATCACCCCCTCTTATCGCTTCTTCCTGTTCCATTGTCTTTAACTGTGCCATCTGAAAATTCAAGTAGGACGGTCATATTCTGCTCCTACATTTTTTTTAATTCTTCCGCCTATCGCTCCTAATTACATGGAAGGCCTTTCATCTGTGCTAGGGGTAAACGCTGTTCTTGGTACCTTCATCTGGCCCCTCATTATGGTTTTAATCTTGTCACAAGTGCCATTAGTTTCACTCATTATTGGAGATTTCTTCAAACAATAATCACCAGTCCTAGATGTTTGTGCTTCATTTTGCTCTGTCAAAGGCCGCTGAGTATGGGGCTAATATCTTTTGCATTTTTGCTGATACCTTTTATCGAGTGTAAGAATCTTGCATTTAGAGCTTATTGCATGTGTACATCCTTCTCGTTTATCACATAGGTTTTTGATGAGATTATTTATGTCTTCTGAATGTAAATAGCTGTATAATCAAGTTGGTTTCTCTGATTTCCATGATCGAACATCATCATTCTCCTGTCTTGTCTTTTTTCAGAGCGAGAAGATAGAGTTGGAGACCACTGTCGTAGATGAAACCAAGCGAAGGGATTCATGTTGCGGACAAACAAATAGAAGATTTAGTGGTTAGTGGAACTTGTGCTTGTACAGTATTCTACTATCTCTTTGATCCATCTTCTCAGCCTAGCTTGTGACAGCTGCTGGGGGGCTGGAGCAGCTCTTCCAATAATGTGTTCTTTTTAATTCTTTAAACCTTGTGAGACATTGCTGGCCATGAGTAATATGTTCAGGAAGGCTTGTCTTCTCCACCTGTGTGTGCCTTACTAAATTCTTTTCAACTTTTGTGGCTAATATAATTTGATTTAGATTCAAGTTCCCACGTGCAAGCTTTATACGTGGGAAATCGACCTAGCTTGACACTTTAGTTTTGTTGGGGCTTGCTGCTAAGTCTTCTTTAATCTTTGCTGGATTAGAAATTTTGCTTGTGCCAAGATGCTATTTACTCAGATGACCAAAAGTTATGAAGATATTGCTCATGTTTTTCCTCTTATTTGGTTCTGATGGTTTAGTTTCTGATACAAGTATACAAGCATACAACAGTTAGCTAAGACCTCTTTTTTATATGGTAGATTTCTACTCCATCATGTCGGAAGGTAGTGGATCTGATTCTGAGGCAGAGAATGAAAGTCAAGATGGTGGAGATGCTGAAACAGATGAAGATGAGGCAGCTTATTTTGATACAAATGATCACTTGTCTTCCGA
>JBBYHQ010335080.1:0-13676 GCA_038382645.1 Spergularia azorica
GGCGGTGGGGCAGGGGCGGTGTTGGCAGGGTGGCGGGGTTGGGGAGAGAGGTGAGAGAAGATTTTTTTTTTTTTTTTTTAAAAAATTATGTTATTTTGGTTAATTTGTTAAAAATAATCAAATTTCATCAAAATGGTTAACGGTTTTAGAGTCCGTTAGTGAAAAACACAAAAAAACGTCATTCGGCAAACCTCAGGGGTATATTGGATAGCTCGGTAACCTGAGGGGTATACACGAAAAATTCGGGAACCTCAGGGGTATATTGGATAATTTCCCTAAATAAAATAGCTCATGTTCGCCTATACACGCCCCCTAATAAAGACAAGATTTCAACTATCTCACCATTATAACCGATATTGTGACATCTGATTTTATTGCTGCAATAAATTAACAAAATATTCACTCAAAACAGAAATACAAACTAAAAATCAAACGTCATTCAATTCCGATAACCTAATCATCATTACTACAATACAAGACAAACCTGAAATTCGAATTTTCGAATCAATGGCCTCTTAATCCAATTCAATCCACAGAGAAACAACCCAAACAACAAAACAAGCATATGTCCAAAGAGAAAGATCTTTGGATTCTTACAAGAAAATGGAAGCAAGTGAGACACACGAATGCACAAAAAAGAGCGTAAACTAGAAGATACCAAAAATCAAATCTAGGAAGTCAATCTCAGTCAGTCAGTGGAGTCCCGACTTACAAAGACTCGAATAGAAAAGTCCCGACTATAAAACACAAAAACTCTCAACTCAACTCAACTCAACACTCTTACAAACAAACCTTTCTCCTCTTTCACTCTACTCGTACTCTTCACTCTACATTTTCTCTCTCCTCGTCTGCATTTCACGCGCTGCCGCAGATCTCCGCCCGCGTTTCGTGGATCTACACCTTCTCGTCCTCCTCCACCGCCGCCGCCGCCGCCGCAACCACCACCAGCATTGTCGGTGCTAGGGTTTTTTTCCTTGTACTTCCGGTGGGATTAAAACCCTAGGGAAAATTAGATAGTGTGAATGTCGATTTCGAGCTCGCCGTACAGGTGGACGGTTGGGATGAGTTGTGGTGTATGTTGATGAATTTTTGCTGGTGTTTTTTTTACTGTTACTGTGGCGGTGCTGGTAAAAGATGCGGCCTTCAATGTTACTCCTCCTTTTTACTCTCTTCCACCTCCTTCATTCCTCCTTAGGTAATTCCGGTTTCCTTTTAAAATTCTGTCATTGTTGTTTCTTTTTTTTTTGTTGGGGTAATTTTATGGAGCTTGATTTGCGGGTTGATTCTTTTTTTTTTTTTCGAACCGAATAGTTATGAATAATCTTACTTAAGAATTGCTTAGTTTAATTTGGTGGGTTTTGTGTGTTTCATGGTGATTTTAAGGGTTTAGTCGATTTTCGAATGACGAAAATTGAGTAGTAGTAGTAGAATTAGTATGCTAATAGGTAAATGGGGGTTGATAAACCAGCCATATTTAGCTAGGTGGGTATGTGTAATTGTGAAATTGTTTGTTGGTTTTGGGTTGTAATGCGAAATGGAAGCTTTATGCTTTTTCTTTGAGCTTTTTCGAAACTTGGATGATGATCATTCAAAGGGTATGGTCAATTTGTAGGAAGTTTTGTCTTTTATTCATTTATAAAGGAATTCTACATTTGCTATAATTAAGTTCCTAGGGAAGTTGGAGTTTCGAGAGGGATTTATGTTTGTATTGGGTTCTAACTGAGGATGGAGTAAGGGTATGTTCATAGACGAATAGAGTTTTGATACACGTGGGTGAACTAGCTAAATGGGTGTATGGAGTTGGCAAACATGTATCCTGATCCTCTTCATTTTTGGTTTATTAGTGGGATGTTTAAGGCGGTTTTTGTAGTTTGGTCTAAAATGAATGAGATCGATGAGATGAGATGCTGGATGCAGTGTGTTGTCATTGTAGCGAAGCTGAGTCTGTGGCGGGAATTGAAGAGGCGAGGTCAATGTAGGCCTTGATGAATTGTAGGGCGTCAGCAACATTGTACTTTGATTCCCTCTTTAAAGCTCGTATATTGTGGGTCGGGAAAGATAACATCTGTTTAATTATTACTGGTGAAATTGTTGGCTTTTACTTTTTAATGCTGGAGAATTGTGGGCCAGGATGGATTTCTTATTCTTCTAGCTGTGAAATTGGCGGAGGATTTTGGCGTTTAGGAATTAAAGTTAGAACAAAGAGCTTGTATAGCTGTCCACATTACGTCAGCATTTGATTTTCGGGGTTGTCGGATGCCTATGGCATTAATGATCTGCGCTGTATGTAGAGGAATAACAGCCATTTACCTTTTATTAATTTAGAGAGGATAAGTAAGAATTTTGTCGTCTTCCACTCGATATAGCTCTTCTGCACCGAACTTTTTTGTTGGTATCTACTTGTGATAATTCTTAGACCGCCTTCTTTGAAAAAAATTGGGACTTAGTTATCTGCCTGATAAGGAGGAAGAAAGCGAGGGGGGAAAGGACTTTTACATCTGAAAATGGTGAATGTGGAGAACCTATACTCGTGTTTCTAGTAGTTAAACTTTGAGATCAGAGCTATATTTCTTATTTTGTGGAAGATTGCGATTCAAGAGGGTATCATTTACAATTAAGTGCAGCAAATCGTTTTTAGTTTAGTCTGTTACTACTTACTAGGTACAAAACTGCAAAAGTAGTACCTCTTCCGAGGTTCTAGTGTGTTGCATATAGATATGTTCCTTGTCAGAAAAACATCAGCAATTCGTAAAAGGAATATTACACAAAAAATCCGAAGTTAGCTCTATCTTCCAAATATAATCGCACCTTGTAACTTTAACGAAAATAATCCAAGTTTTGCCTAGTGTCCCAAAAATGGTCTCATATATATTCTGAAGCTATGTTTACCATACCCGAAGCTATATCCTTTACCTAAAAAGGGGAAATTGTTTGGCGGCAATTGGAGTCCTGCTGCTGCTCAATCTAACTACCCAGATATGTCCATATAAAGCCCTTTCCCTTGCCGTTTGTCTTTCAATGAACAATCTTTCTTTTGATCGATCATATTCGCATCAAATTACAAGTTATCAAGTCAAGTCCCAGCACCTCGACGAGCAAAACAACTTTACGTCGTCTTTTCAAAATGAAGACCGTATTGTAATTCACATTAAATTTCTATTCCGACATCAAAAGATTGCGGCAATTGTATGCAAATTATAAGTTAAATAACCAAATAAGTCTCACAATTACAAAAGCCAGCATATTTAAACGGTTCTTTCTAAGTATGCTTCTTTGTCGATCTCCAAGCTCGGTCAATCATGTACGGTGCGGAAGCCTGATGATGAATTACTTGTGACTTTGATTTGTAATTTATGAAATCATGATGAGAAGATCAGTAGATCGCCAGGGATGATAGATGAGTGCTTTTTACCTTTTTTTTTTTAATTGAAAAAAGGGGGTTAAGTAGCAGGGCAAATGTTCTACAGTTCTAGTTGCTGCCCAACATTAGCTTATTTCTTTTTTTTTGGTGGTGTTAAAAGAAAATTTTGCTTTGGGAAAAGTAATCATAGCTTCGGGAATGACGGGACTATTTTTGTAACACAAACTGAAACTTGGGATTATTTTCGTTGGAATCACAAGGTTTTTGGAAGATGAAAAAACTTGGGATTATTTTTGTGTAATTTTCCTTCGTAAAATGATAATTCCTGATAAGGTGAGGATAACGTCCATCTGATATGATGCCACAAATTCTTTGGGAAGCTTCCCACAGGAAATAAGTAATGACAATTTAAGGATGAAGATTAAGGTTACATTTGATATTAAAGTTTGGGAAAAAATTACATTACAAAATACGATATGGGCATATGTCCCCCTCTTCCGCCCCTAAACAAATGCCAAAACCTTTTACAGGAAAAGACAATTCGGTAATAACCTCAACAACTTGTGATATGATATATATTAGACCATGATGTTAGCATCTTGGTTGCCCAGACCATGTGCTCGGATGCAACCCTTGGTGTCTTTATGTTTTCTACTATACTTTTTTTATTATTAAGGTTCCACGCCTCTGCCCCATGTTTGTGAGCTTATAACTATGTATCACTTTAATCTATTATGGTCGAGGAATGTGTACATGTCTTTTGTTTTGACGATACGCATATTGGATGTTTTTATGGATTAAATAAGATTCCCACCATTTATGTTGTGGTGTTAGTTGCTGAGAATCTTCATGGTGGGCTGTTCACAACTTTATGGATTTGTTTAATTATGCTTATTGCAAAGTGATTGTCAACTGATTAGTATGTATGGCCGAAACTGTGGCTGAGCAATATTTATAGTTTCTATATTCGAATGAAGAATAACAAAGAACTGATGAGAGAAAGTGCTAGATGTTGAGTTTTTCATGTTGGTCCATGTGTTAAGGTCACACGCACATGTGGTAGTGGTATTATTGATTATTGGGACATCACGAAGGAAATTGGCGAGGCTAGGGCACAATTCGGAGGCTTTGTAATGAACAAATGCCCAAGTTCTCTTTATAGATGAAACTTTTGGTATCCACTTCCTGTGAGATTTCTGATAGAGGGCTTAATCCTTAGAACGTATGAGTAATATTGTAGTTGTAATTGTGGACCTGTTAGTGATTTTTTCTTTTCTTTTCTTCTTTTGCAGTGTATTCCGGTGGGACGTCCTCATCTCTCACAACAAAGCGATTGAAGCCGAAGGCTAAGCCTTCTATTGTACCTTCAGCAGCGCCTTCACCTTCTCCAGCACCCTCACCCTCTCCAGCATTTCAAGGTCGTCATTCTGAATCTTAAACCGGGCAACCTAAATTCTACAACTGAAGAATGTAAAGGGTTCTAGTCCTTATTATGTTGTTGTAACTTAACTCTTTCTTCAGGGCCAGGTACTGATCCACATCGTAGACCCTTTCGGAGACATCATGGTCATCATCATAGATTGAGGCCACACATGCCATCTCCAACTCCTGCTGCTGCACCAGGTAATACTGGGCCAGTAAAAATACTCAAATAGGAAGAAATCACTAATATAATTGCTTCTCTATGTGGATTGACTAAAATAATTTATTTGTTTATCAGACTAATCATAAAGTTATCAGTGAAATGATGGGAAAATTTGTCTGATACTATATTATCGTACCTAATCAATAACTTGGGTTCTGGGCCATCCAAAACGAGCCTCTCTTTGTTTTGAACATAGGGGTAAGGTTGACCCACCGACCCTTGACTTTCATTTCTTTTGTGGATAAAATTTCTCATGATAGTCCTAGAGCTTGATTAGCTCTCTTTTGTACGTGGGCGTCACCCCTTTAGGTGTCTTTTTTTATATCGGAGTCACCCCCTTGGCGTCCTTTTGAATATTATTGATATCCTATCTTACTTTTCAAAAAAAAAAAGGGAATCGTTGAGGCACTGTGGTAATGTTGTTGTTTAACTGAGGGATCTGAGGCTCATAAGCTTACGATGCAACTCTCGCTCACCTCAAACTGGGAAAATATAATATGGTCAACAGAAGTACCACGAGAGTTCTCCATTGCTATTTTGCGTCTTTGGAAATACTGCCATCTGCTTGAAGTAAGCTTTGCTTTAGGAATTTGCTAATTGGATTAGAACTTGGGAAGCCAATGTAGCTTTCGTTGGTCGCTCTGTCTCTAAAGTTCCGTTTTAAAATATTTAGAAATTTCAAATGTTTGTTCTTATCAATGAATCTATTGATTATTCTTTTCTTTTTTTTTTTCTACTTTCTTTTCCCCCTTTCCGTACCTCTTCCTGACTCAAATAAGTAAACTTAAGTGCTCTAATGGCTTGATTGTCTTAAGCAAATTTTGCTGGACGAGCTGTAAGCATTATTTTCTCTCTTCAAATTTGTTGACTTCTGAATACTCCTAAAATTTTCTAAGGTCTCTCTCTCTCTCTTTCCATTTGTATTGATGTACATGTGAACCAACTGTCAGTGAGCAGTCCTTTTTTCTTATAAGTAGCAGGTTGAGTGACTGAACTAAGGATATGCAGTATCTTCATAAATTGATTTGATAAAAAAGATTGCAGTTTGTATTGCTCTGTGCAATGGGTGCGAACAAAGCTTCTGCATGCGTCGCTAGTATATGGATGTTATGTCCAATGGTATTAAACTGCTATGCATAATTAGCCATCTATCCTTGCTTGCTTTTCATCGGCAGCGTTCTATTGTTACATCATTGAAGATATTGAACCTCTGGGGATGTCTCTTCTCTTCTGTTTTCCTTCTGCTTTGCAAAATGTGTCTGTGTGAGATATATCTGTGCTACATGATGATATTATGAGATACATTACTTCACCTACTGAGCAGTACTGCCCTTGACACACAAACTGGGATAGCATAGAATATTTTTCTGGTATTTGATTGGTTTCTCTTTGCTCTTGGTTGAATATGTCTCTAAATTTGATGTTTCTTTTGCATTTAAACTTGCAGGCTGTGGTCAGACATGTTTGGAACCACTTGCTCCTACTGTAATTAATACTCCTTGTGGTTGTGTTTATCCTATGAAAGTCAAGCTTCTCTTCAGTATCGCTGTTCTTTCTCTGTTTCCTGAAGTTAATGAGCTAGAGATTGAGATTGCTTCAGGGACATATCTGAAGCAAGATCAAGTTCAAATAGTGGGTGCTAGTGCTGATTCCCAGAATCAGGGAAGAACAATAGTCGATATTAACTTGGTTCCACTTGGTGAGAAGTTTGATAATACTACTGCTTTACTGACCTATGAGAGACTTACGCGAAAGGAGGTGCCTCTAAATACTACTCTATTCGGCGTTTATGATGTGATTTACGTCAGCTATCCAGGTACTATATTCATAGGAGCAGTTATCTTTTGGTTAGTCACTTTAGTCCTATGGTTGCCTTGTCTGATGAGGTTTTTTTTTTTCTGCAGGGATTCCTTCACAATATCCTTCTGGGGGCTATGTTGGGAATGCTCCTGCTGGAAGTGTTGTGGATGGACAATACCCAATTACTGCTAATTTTATGAACAAAAACAAAAGATTGAGTTCTGGAATGGTGTTTCTTATCATTTTTTCTGCATTTGTTCTGTTGATAGCATGCATTGCAGCAATCTTCATTCTTATAAAGTGGAGAAAAGCTAGAAAACCATCCAGTGCAGTTGGACCTGTCTTTACACAGTCTATGAATAAGAAAAATGGTAACTTTTTAAGCATATCGTATATTTAAATAGAATTTGAACCTCTTTAAGTCTTACTAGAAGCTCAAAGTATATTATGACTCAAGTTGATTGCTCACCAGAAGCTCAAAGTAACATTGCATTAAACTGAAGAGATTAGCATACATTACAGATCATAGTGATAATAGGTATCCAAATCATATTCATTTGTTATTAATAAGTATATACACCCTCCCTTCAAGCGTGACATTGCCTGGACCACCTTTTTTGTGAGGAGAAGTTGGAAGTTGTTGGGAGGTTGGACTCAAATGGAGGGAATATCAAGCAGTTCTTAAGTGTAGACTTTAACATCCATGGTATTTTGTGTACCAGTCTAAACATATAGTGTGAATATATTATAAATATATCTCAGAACTATGAATTTTCTGATTGGTGTTTGGATGCTTGTGCTCTGTATAGTTGAGTATATGCTATAATTGTATCTTATCAATATTTGGCTTTGTTCGTTGGTGCTAAATGCTAAGTGGTATTTAGTGAGCTGTGTAAACATACTGATTCCAGAAACACCTTTCAAATAAATGTAGGAAAGGACTTCAAATACTTTTCATTTTTTCATACAGGCGTTGGGTCTACTTTGTCAAGTAGTATAGCAAGCTCAACATCCATGTCACTTTTCACCTCCATTCCCGCTTGTGCACTCCCTGTGAAGACATTCTCGCTTGCAGAACTTGAGAAGGCCACAGATAAATTTAGTTCAAGGAGAATTCTGGGTGAAGGAGGTTTTGGACGTGTCTATCATGGCAATCTGGAAGACGGAGTGGAGGTTGCTGTAAAGTTGCTTACAAGGGATAATAACCAAAATGGAGATCGTGAGTTTATTGCGGAAGTGGAGATGCTAAGCCGATTGCATCACCGGAACCTAGTGAAACTAATTGGTATATGCATTGAAGGACACAGACGGTGCTTGGTGTATGAGCTAGTGAACAATGGCAGTGTGGAGTCTCATTTGCATGGTATGATTGTCATCTCCTGATGTCAAGTACATGTACATTCTATAGAGCGCGGATACCTTCCATTTTGACTGTTGAGATTGAGTTTCCACTGATGAAAGTAATCTTGCTCTTATAGTCAAGTTTTTGAGCTTTATATTTTCTGTTCTCTTATGTTTTTGTAAGGATTTGGGAGGGGAGGGGGACAGGTATGTTATACTGTCAGACTGAGAATTTCTGCCCTAACATCAACTAACTTTGACCCTATATATTCTTGTATTGACTTTAATTTTGCTGTTCCAGGTGTCGATACAGAAATGGGGCCTTTAGATTGGGATGCAAGATTGAAAATAGCTCTTGGAGCGGCAAGAGGATTGGCCTATCTGCATGAGGATTCTAATCCTCGAGTTATTCACCGGGATTTCAAGTCCAGCAATGTCCTTTTAGAAGATGACTTCACACCAAAGGTCTCTGATTTTGGGCTGGCAAGGGAAGCAACAGAAGGAAGCCAACATGTGTCTACCCGTGTCATGGGAACCTTTGGGTATGTTTTTTTTAGCTTGCCTATTCAAGCTGCATTTATCGCGCCTTTTAGATGGTATTTGGTAGTTAAGTTTAGCGGTGCTATTGAAGCTCAGTTTAACCAATAGACTAGCCGAAATCATATTCCTTGGATTAGTCCCCCACTTCTCCTACTACAATAGGTTTATCTTTGCTGTTTTGATGGAGGTGTAGGACTAGGGACTTAGGGAGTAACAATCATACTCCCTTCATCAACCTGTGTTTATGTTTACATTCTCGGTATGTGGGTTCAAGTGTTCAGTGTGAACCCATACCTGCATATAGGCGAATTGGGGCTACTCGTGCTACTATCTGATTGTCTGCTAAGTGTTCACATAATAATTGTTTCTGGACTTTACCTTCTTGGGTCTTGATGTTCTGATGTGGTAAACTTTCTGAATGCAGGTATGTTGCTCCTGAATATGCTATGACTGGACATTTACTTGTAAAAAGTGATGTTTACAGTTATGGGGTTGTCCTGTTGGAGCTTCTTACTGGTAGAAATCCTGTAGACATGTCGCAACCTCAGGGACAAGAAAACTTAGTAACATGGGCACGACCCCTTTTGGCCAGTAGAGAAGGTGTAGAGCAATTGGTAGACCCTACTTTGGAAGGAAACTACAATTTTGAGGACTTGGCCAAGGTAGCAGCAATTGCTTCGATGTGTGTCCATCCAGAAGTGACTCACAGGCCATTTATGGGTGAAGTAGTGCAGGCACTTAAACTGATCTATAACGACAGTGATGAGACCTGTGAAGATTGTGGTAGTCTGAAGGATTCTTCAGTTGTTGATCTGGACTGCAAGAGTGATATAGGACCATCTGAGAGCAGCTGGTGGAATGCAGGCGGTGCTACACCTCGCTTAATATACGGACAAGCATCATCGTTCATAACCATGGATTATAGTTCTGGACCCCTTGACGACATGGATAACAGACCGTTTTCAACATCTAGTTTGGCTGGTGAACGAGTAGCTTTGCCTATAACGCATGGAAACAGATCAGGTCCGTTAAGAACAGTAAAGAGTAAGCCCTCATTTTATAGATTAAAGGGTAGTATGAGTGAACATGCTGGTTTCCTCTCTAGACGAGCTCGAAGTGACGGGTTCTGGGGTTGATCATCTTATATGTAATAGAAAGAGTATCAAGTGTACAGTCTGGAGGACAATGGCTTTGCGAAAATCGGATTTCGGGAGGATGTAGCTTGCATAGGAACCTGGTATCATTGTGTATTCCATATTTTGAGGAAAACCATGGTTTTCGACTTGAAAATCAATTCATTTACCCCCTACAGAGCTGGAAATGTAAGTTGATTGAACACATCTCTTTAAGTATATAAATTTTCTAAGCTTCTTGGTGGGTTGCCTGTCAAATAGTTGGTAATCTGTAACTTTGGAGTTTTTCTAAAATATCTCCTACTACTATGCGTCTATGCTTGATGTGTGGTAAGTTTTTGCACACATTGGTCAGCAGGGATTTGGTAGATATTTTTTAACATATGAGTTCACCTGCTTTATGTGATTCCTCTAAACAAGAAGGCATTGGGGGGGAGGATTTGTTGAACTACCTTCTTCCTAGTGCTTGTTTGCAATTATCTGACTGTAACGAGTGGCGGGATTTGAACCCGCGAGAATGGATCCGACGATAATGTCCATGTCGACTATCAGTGTCACCTTAGTTGTTGCTTCAATTGAGTTAGGGGTTTCATTTTTTATTACCTGACATCTGAGTTTCATAATTGGCTGATCAAGCTTCTAGATATGGCTTTTTTTTTAGATATCAAGATAGGCATGTTTACCGGCTTAAAAGAACAACCTCTACTACAGTTGTATAAGGGATAAGTCTAGGAGTACATAATAATAATAATAAATAAGTTTATTTATAATATAGGAAAAAGGTTCGGGGGTTGGTATATACTATATTGTTTCTCTGTTGTATTTATGTACACAGAAGGGGCCTGATTTTAGGTAAAAAGTGCAGGACATGGTCTCATCAATCATCATCCACTTCGGAAAACTTGAATGTACTAATCTTTGTGTGTTTTTGTTTTACTAGAAGACTAATAGTAGTACTCTCTTTGCTTCACTCAATGGTTTATGTTTGGATCGTCGTTTCTAGTTGATCACGAACCCTGTAAATGACTCGATTCACTAGCCTTATTGCCCTGATATGCATTTTTCCGCATATATCATCTCATTAGTCTGCTTGTTGATCTGTAATAGGCGATACCGATACGATGAGTTTGTTTTAGTTTATACTTACAAGTTTTCTGCAAATCATGTAAATTTACAGCTCTACCTTGCCACACAACCTTTTTTTTTTGTTTTTTGTTTTTTGTTTTTTTGATATTGTAACATAATCGATATCAGGATAAATTTACTCCAATTTTGAAAAAAAAGATGAAATCAGTCATTTAGGCTAAGCTACAAGTACGTCCATATTTAATCTACAACTAGGCCGAGCCGGATTACTTTGATCACCTCTAGCTAGATTTACTGATTTAGTGTGTGAATGTGTGAACTAGCTAACACATTATGACATTAAAACCTCATTGAATCAATGCATCACTAGTGTCATTAGGAATTCCGTAGCCCTTAACACATTGGGTTATACAAGTGAGAAAGGATTATGAAAGTTCGGATCTTGGCAGCACCTTGAGAAAGTTTCATGAAAGGTTTGGACAGAAAGTGACAATTCTATGAGTAATGGACATTGGATAGGAAATGACGATAAATTGGGTACTCCAAACCCAAAGTGGTTTTCCAAAGAGGGAGATTCTATGAACTACTTGTCTCACTTGCGAAACTTACTATCTTACCAATTAATTTGGTACGCGCTTTAATTAAGTAGCGGGGTCTTGGGATTTGGCTTAATTTGAAGGACATGCTTGAGATCAGCTCGAATGCTTGATTAAGGATTGTTGAGCTCGAACAGTCGAACCCTTATTCAACTTTGGAGTAGTTTGTTTTGGCCAGCGATCTAAATTCACAGACTATCAAGCAATTAATAAAAAAATACATTATAAACGAGAAAACAACCATAATCTAGTATCTGTTGTTTTCATTTTTCAGAGACGCTAGAAAGACTTCCAAACTCCTAGAACGATCAAGTATTAACTTATTCAAGGTATGACACATATCCGAAACAAGTTTGATTTCTTCTTGTTTGCTCACTCACTTCGCTACTGAGACTTGATGGAACCCATCAGCGAGTTATCGTATCCATTTACACCTTTACACTACTGAATTTCCAAGGTTTGCTACCCACAACATAGTACTTTAGCCCATGGGTAACATTTCTCGAGTCATCCTTTACACTTGTGAGTTGGGAACTTGTGACTCTTTGTCCCATAGGAATGAAAAGAGTTTAATAGTAGACACTAGTACTTCCTTTTTTGCCTTAATATAAAGAATTAATTAGTTCTCTAGTTTAATGGTAGCATCTGGCATTCTTTCACTGCTTTCAATATTCATTGCCTTAATTTCTTTCCCGAGGATATTTAGTTGAAAAAGATTAGCCCCCTTAGTAGAGGAGAAAATAAATCCAAAAGAGTGGACCATAACCAAATGTTGTCCAAAGACTCCTATGTTTGGCTCTTCAAAAGGTCCAACAAATCCAACAACCAAGACAACATGATAAAAGTTCCAAACTTAGATTATTGATGTTTTGATTGTATAGTCAATAGTGCAATTAAGTGGCCCACTAGTAACTTTGGACCAACTATACATCATTATCATAAAAACACAAACAAACATAATTTATCAAATAAAAAATCTAACGGCTAAAAAGCCTTTTACATGCTTTGACAACCTTTGACCCCACATGTTTTTTACCATTGTTACTATTACTATTACATTCATCCTTGTTCTTCTTCTTCTTGAGTCCCATGTACTTTGTCTCCATTGACCCATTACCCTCAAATTCTTCATGATCATCATGATCATAATCATCATGATCATTTTGTGGGTGATTAAATCTTCCATGATTACCAAAATCATACACATAATCATCATAATAACCATGACTATGACCATCATTATGATTATGACTATCATTATGATTATCATTAGGATTAAGAATATGATGATTGTCTTCAAAATCTTCAACATTCTTGGGTTGATCATAAATCCTGCAATACCTATCAGAATTAACAGAAGAAGATCTTCTCATTGAAAATGCCCTTTTTACTGCTTCTTGGATTGCTCTTGTGCTGCTCTGCCTCTCAAGATTACAACTTTTTATATGATTGTTATTACCATTCTTTTGGTAACCCAATGATGATGATGTTGTTGATGAAGAAACTGTGAAATTTCTCCTCAAAACTCCTTTTCTCTCTTTGTCATTTTTCTTCACATCTTGCTTCTCATTATGATCATCGATATGTTCCTCTGATTTTCTCTGAAAGAAATCATCTTTCTTGTTGTTGTTGGTATCTTCTTGTACAAGAATGCTGGGTTTTTGGTCATTTTCTTGGGGTTTTTTGGTAGGGAAATCTGATGAGTAAATATCAAGGCGAGACTCAAATTCTTGATGAACATCAAAATCTGGATCAAGAAATGGGTACTCTTTTTTAGACTTTGATCTTACAAAAAATGGATTATTTTCCTTGATTTTTGCATACCCTCTCATCTTTTTTTAATCTTTTTTGGATGTGAATGAAATTTTCTTTGTTTTTCGGGGTTTTTGGGTGCTAAAAAAAGAAGTTAGGACCTGAATTTTCGGAGATGTGTGGGTGGAGTAAGTGAAAGAGCTGGATATGGGGTGGACTGAAACAAAGATGCTACATATTTTGTATTTATATATGGCACTCCTCTCTCTGATCATTTGAACACGTATACGGAGTACAAGTGAAGTTACATAGACAAATCGGTTAATAAGTTATGGAAAATTTGTCGAGAACCACCTTCAACTTTCACCATTTTTTTGGGAAACCACCTTATTAAAAAAAATTTGTGGAGAACCACCAAATAT
>JBBYHQ010335091.1:0-13676 GCA_038382645.1 Spergularia azorica
CATATATTCCTAATTTCGCCCAAATGCGAAAACAACCCAACATAAGCACCCACAACAGAGGAAAACACAGAATACCAAATCTGCAAATCTACCAGATAAATAACAATCACAGGAATCCACATCAAAACAACCGCAATCCTATTGGTATTGTTGAAAAACTCATGCCAATTATAACTCACATTCTTCAATTTCAAAAGCGCCCTAGTTGGTTCTATCAAGGGCTTAATCTGAAGAAAGTAACTAAACGAAAATTTCGAAACCAAAACCACAACCCAAAACAAAGTATACTTGATATTATTAACCAAACCTTCCCTCACAGCTCGGCCAACGAAAATCCTGGTATGAAACCACCAAGTGAGCCAGTAAAACAACGGAAAATTCGCACCTTCAATCAAATTCCTAACCCAAGGGATAATGAACAACACAATTGACAGCAACTCAGGCACAACAAACACGAAAACCGCCTTCAAAAACACCATAATCTGATCATACGAGCTCCCACGCCATTTCCCACGGTCATTCCTATTCTTATGTATCCAAATCCTAGCATAAAAAACCGAAAACACGACAATCCAAGCAATTGCCACCATTGATTTCAACACCATTCTCACCCCAATCCACCAAGTCTCCCTCCCAATCAAACTGTACTGCATTCCGGCGTCGAGAATAGACTGAATTAACCGCAACCCCGCCCACGTTATAAACACCGTCAGTAGCTTCACCTGCACGTCTCTCTTCACAACAGCCTCCCATGGAAACTTCTCCCCCTCGGCCGCCACAATCACCATTGCCTGCAACATCAAAATCAACAAAATCCAAACCCTATCAAAACTCCGGAACACATTCCAAAACGACCGCTGCTCCACATACCCGGTCTTCCCAACCCGAACCGCCTTTCGGGCGGAGGAGAAGTAATTACTGCTCAAATCCAACGGCCACTTCAACGACTTGAAACACCGCTTACTCCAGAAATACTCATTCAAATCGTCATAGTTACGCCACGCCGAGTGCGGCTTACTCCCGCCTTTACTCCCGGCGACCTCCACCTTGATTGTGTCGTAAAGCGGGCGGACGACGGTGTTTAAGAACGCGTTCTCGCTGATTGTCGACGGAACGTACGGCCGGCCGGTCTCCCTGTCGTGGTAATCGTCAAGAATAAGATTCAACTCGTGGCAAAGGTGGTGGAACAAGTAGCACAAACACTCCGGCATGAAGCGGAGGTTCGCCGCCTCTCCCCAAATTAGAAGGTAAAGCGAAACGTAGAGGAGTTCACGGCGGAGTTCGTCGGTGTTGCGGCGCGTGAGATGCGTCTTTAATTTGTTCCGCTTCCCGATGAAGGAACACCAGGAGGTGTAGTTAGAAAGAAGCTTCTTCCGGAATTTTCTGACGAGGTTGAAGTCCAAAACGGCGGCGTTTTGCGGCGGCGGAGTGAGGCGCATTTGAGAGTTGGATAAATGAAGAACGAGGTGTTCGCGCGTGTTACGCACGTTATCGGCTTGGAAGCCGAAGAAGAGACCAAGCCAGTCGAGGAGGTCATAGTTATCGTGCCACGTGTGAAACGGCGGCTTACGGAGGTCCTCTATGAAGCGTAAAGCTGAAGCTGCGGCGCGTACTTCGGGGTATCGTGTAGAAGGGTGGTCTGTTAGGAGGTCATGGATTGGGATTATGTTGAAGGCCTTGTAGCCTGGTGGTAGAGGCTGTTGGTGTGGTGGCGCGTGAGGGAATGAGGGTGCGCGCGTGGGGGCGGCGCGTTGCCGGAGATTCATTTTTGAAAATTGATTTGAAACGTTTTTTTTTTTTAGTTACTACTTTTTTTTGTGTTTTTGGGGGGAGGGAGAGTGGGGAGAAGTGGGGGGAAGTGTGGCGTAAGACTGAAGATTGACTGTTTAGGACGTGGAAGTGAATGTCGTTGGGATATTTTGGCTGCGGTGCGTGGGTTTGAAGAGAGAGAGTAGAGACTAGGGAAGTGTAAAGTAGAAATGTTCTGTTTCTTTTGTTTGGTAGTCAAGGAATATGACTTGTTTATTCATGGCATTCAATTTTTTTCAAGAATATAATTATGGTTTTTTGGTTTCTCTATCTAACGTTACATTTTTGGGATAGTGTCGACTGTCGAGTAAATTTGAATTACGAGTACGATGTTTTGGGACGGAATTTTATTGGATTTATGATCATTAGATTTTATACGAATGGTTTAGCATGAGGTTTCTTTAATCAATCATCGCACCTTTCTCACTCAGCCTAGTCATTCCCCTTCATTGTTGGTAACCCTATGTAGGTCCTAGTACACATCATGAATTGGTTTCGTTAACTCGTTTTATCGTCTTAATAATATCATGGAACTCACCTATGATGGTTAGTGTGAGTGGTGTGTAGAGATAGAGGATCGTCATAGGCCCTCTAAGATAATATATTTACACCTAATTGCAAGATGGTTACACTACCGACTAAGGTTATTAGCGTTTTGAGGATGAAATATGTACTCCGTATTTCAGTATTTGTTAACATCTTTGTTTATACGTAGACAACTTTTATTTTTTTTAAAAAACAACCAAAGGAGGACGCAAACAAATTTCAATATGGCTACGCAATTGATAATTAATGGATGATGAAACATTGAAACTAATCAGCACTTTTTGAAATGATGTAACAACCAATAAAAAGATGACATAGTTTTTTTTTGGGTATGATTACGCAATTGACATGCTACGTAAAGGGGGATGGCCCTTTTTCTTTCTTCTTCGCACAAGCTATACCGTTTTTGTCAAACAAATTTAATTATAGAACTCGGACTTTGCCATGTTAAGAAAGTTCTGGGGTTGCCCAGGCCATAATCTTTATGTGCTCAACTTCGCAGATTAAAGTACGTTTTGTTTTGTTAATAAAAGTTTGAGATTCTAACAAGTTTTGATGCATTGATAAAGGAATGAGTATCGGTCCTTATCCTCGGTCCACTAATTTTTCGAGTTTGGTACGTATAAGGTCCGGCTGACCGGCCAGGTTCTGGAACGATGCTAAACCCTATTTCGAGATGGGAGCTCCATAGACATTCTAGTATAAAAAGTTCACTATGGGAGTGAAGGTGTCCATGCTCTATGAGTATGACTAATTATAATTCGAGAAACATATGTATGGCAGAAGAGCAGAACCAAGAAAGGTAGAGGTAGGAGGACTGGAGGAGAGATTTACCTCGTATTCCATTACAATGGAGTTTATGAGCAGTAAGAATCTGAGTGATTAGAAGGCCCCAAGTGACAGCTTCATCCTAAAGGACCCTTTGTAGATGCAAGTACGTCCAGCAGCCAGCAGGCCAAGTTTCGTCATCCACAGCACTGTACTACAGCAGCTGCATTCTGGATCAGCGCAATATTTTGCGAATCTATCAGTGTCAACAACAACAAACACGGATACAGTCAGGTGAACACGACAAAGAACAGGCCTGTCAGCCCAATCGAAACTTCAATCAATTTAGATATGTCAGCAATATGCCAAAATCTGTAATGGAATTTTTGGGAACGAACAATTTTGGAAGCATGAAAATATGAAATCAGTGAAAGAACTCACCTGACAAAATGGAGAATACAAGTAATCAAGTATCATGGATATGCTGTAACCAAAAAAAAAAAAAGTACCATCGATATGCATCTGCCATTTAGCCACTGCATACCCGCAAACAAATATCGGGACATGATCTATAAGCTCAGTGTGACTGTCACATAGTCGCAAATAAGACGGCTCAAACGAGTCATACATGCATCTTGCATTTCCAGCATACACCTCCAATGCAAGCCTGAGATCTATCATTGCTTGCAGTTGCAGAATTATCTGCTCAAAAATCTGTTCCTGGACAACAGCATTCATCAGTACAGCACCTAATGTGATTCAGCATTTGCTAATATCCGACTTTGCTAGACTTACTCCTTGTTGCCGAATATTCCAGACGAGGAGCAGAATACTTCACTGGTTGAGGCTAAGTACTGTACTTGAATTTCTTCAGACTGAAAATCAGCAAATACACCCACTAAGTTCCACCAAAACCAACTAACTATTCAGCAATAATGACATCCGTAGGCAAAGATGCACACAATAGAGACAGATTTCAGAAACTGAAGTATTTTACTCGCTATCAATCTACCATCTTGAAAGAAGGTTTAAATTACTTGACGTCATTATTTCAAGGTACCTCTATATCAATCTCAAGTAAACTCGTCAGCCAACTATGGAAAGAATTTTCAGACGACAAATTTTTGGACAAGAAAATATATAAGTTACTCTCATGCTCTGGAATTGGGTTACAGAGAAAACAGGTTAATTCTTCATTATTTAGGGTTCAGAACCTTTCTAGAAAAGTAACAAAAATGATTTATTGACAATAAGGCTTGTTACCTTGTCATGCCAAACTCTATATGCTTCCAGTGCTCTTGCAATACCCTCAGATGCGTAGAAGTATCCGCAATCATATCCATCATGAGAAATACTAACCACACAAATATATGTTCTCATAGCTAAGAGCTAGTGCAGGAACAATAAGGAACAATTCTTCAATCAAACAAACACAAAAGGACTTCTTGGTAACAAATAATCAGCTTCTCTACATCAGTAAGCTGAAAATTTCTGTACATCAGGGCCAGTTTCTCGGTGGCCATAAATCTTCAATGCATTCATGAAATCTCAATTTACCATGTTGTTTCCAGAACCGTGGCTACGGAAAAAAACTGCCTTGTATCTTAGAACCAATAAATCCTCAATGCACGGGCTAGGAAGTTAGCACTACATACTGAGATGACTAACAGGCAAAAGCAAACTATCCTCTTGAACAAACCTCAACACAATATTTGCAATATGCCTAAATCAAGGCTGTACTCAAAATTTTTTTGTGTCTTGCCTGTAAATCAATGGGAGAAAGTCACAGAAACAGCTGGGGAACAAGCCCATCCGAATAAGCACAAGTTGAAGAAGGGAATTTCTAGTAATTTAAGCTGCCCAAAGGCAGAAATGTAAAAGTCGAAAAGAATAGTTCACTTTGTGGAGGTACTTAAAAAAAGGGCAGAAGTGTAGCACATAAGGAACAGTGGAAAGCCAATAGTAAAAACAATTCAAAGTTGTTAACAAAAACTCAAGGCTACTAATGCATCTTAATTCCAGGGTACAGAGGCTTTGTTAAGGTCGTGTTCAACGATTGAAGTATATCTAGTCCCCCTTACCAAACAACTGAAGCAAACAGCAGTCAAGAAACCAATTCAAAACTAAACCTCCGTCACAGGCAAGGGATGCAAGCACAAGCCAAAAACCCAGGGGGTTGGGGGGAGGGCGGGGCGGGGGGGAGGGGGGGCAATTTGACTACAGGATGCAACTTTTGAACAGGTATAATAATGAATTCTACATCACCAATTCACCAGTAAAGGGAACTGGACAGAAAATGAGTTCATTTCCTTGTCAACTTAAAATGTCCACATTAAAGTAGTCATTCAAGCTAAAGAGAGGGGATGCAAAAAAAAAAATACTCTTGTTTGTCTAACAACACATTAAGATAATCCACACCGTTCAAAGAAGAATATGTGGCCAGGTAACATTAAAACAATATAAAGAAGAGCTGGCCGGATCAGTGAATTTAATTAACAGAAATGACAAAATAAGATGGTAATTTCATAGAGTTTATCCAAAATCAGCACTAGAAAGACCTGGAATAACATATAATGAACCTTGTTTTTTTTTTTTTTTTTTTTTTGACAATGTCCAAAAAACAAGCTTTTGATTAGGCAGGATAACATACAGAGAAGCAACGTAAAACACTCATTGCACTTGAATTTCGTCTATGCCTCATTTATTATGATCATCAAAAATGGACAAGGAAATAGAAGGAAGGTATACAAAGGGAGAACCTGGTGAAAGTACAGAATAACAAATTGTAACAAACCAAATTCCTCCCCGAATCTGTACATAACTAAGTATAAAAAATAGTCGTACCTAAAGGAATGAAAGTATACCAACAGGTCAAAAAAATCAAACAGCATGTCCCTGCACAGAGGAAGATGAGGTCAAGATCAGAATACCAACTAAGCTGCTCCCTTCTCAGATGTAAAAAAAAAAAAAAAAAAAAAACAAAACCATCACCAGACAGGAGGTAAAGAGTTACCTTTATTCACATCAGAAAAGAGATCACTTGGCAGTGAGAAGCTGAGAAATCTGAAGGCCCCGACTGAAAGCGTCATTGAAGAGCATTCGAGTCTGCATTGCCTGAAATCCAGGCATCCAAGACAAAAACGCCACTGGGGCCATAACCATGAGGCCCAACAATAAATCATACAGCCGAGCCACGGAAACCAGTCTCCCACAACAATGTAGTTTGCACAATAGGACGGAGAACCTGTGCAATCAGTAAAATGCCCCAGCCTGTCGGGATGAATGCCATTAGACTAATTAAGATATCAGAAACCACAAGCTCTGTGAATTTCAACAGAATGATAGTCACCCCGACAATAATTGATGTGACATAGCACTGAATCAGCCTGTAGTAGATATGTTGGGTTGCAGCAAATCTGTCTCGCGCATATGCTAAAATTACATAAATTCCAACTAGCACGGAGAAGAAGACCCAAGAGAGCAAATATACAGAAATACTCGTCCTCCCAGAAGCAATTTTCAGCTGGTATACAATAGCATACTGGAAAAAGAAGAACCTCAGATCAAGTAATATTTCCAGTAACTTCCCCCACAAACTAGTAGTTTTGAGATGTTCCTGCTCTTCATACCACCAGGTCTCCCAACTCTTGTCCGCCTTAGTGGCAACTCCAGTATCGTACCATAACCAGGTTATGAAATCATCAAAATCATGCACAGTCTTCAACCAATCAAAGCCAGAAGGATTGAAAACAAATGGTGCCATTATCCATGAAACTACAAGGAACCAGCTGGAGATTGAAAAGGCTATGTACACAAATGTACCCTTGGCCAGCGGACTATGAAAGGCATAGACGACTAAAATCACCCCAAGCTCAATACCCTTGACAAAATGGCTGCGGGAGTATAGTCTGTAGTTCTCCGCAAATTTTTATGCGCAACAACAAATCCACGTCCAGTGGAACGGTATTTGGCACCCCCATGAAGGATTGTCCGGCCAAAGTAATGAGATCGTGTTCCCAAGGAGAAAGTGAAAAACAATGATGCAAGCTGCAGCTGCATTTTTATGAAGTCCCCGACTGCTGAAAGGAAACCATATTCAAGAGAATTCTCTACAATCATCGGTAAAGCAGTGAGCATGCCTAGTTGGATGACAAACTGCTGGTTCACAATAACAGCTAATGCTGCATTGTTGCTGCTATTTTTCATGGCAGCCTTCTCAACACCACTGAGAGCAAGATATAGGCGGCCCCACAAAAATGTATAAGCAGACAACACTATCATCATGGTGTTAAAATAGTATCCAACAGTGGTGTAAAAGAGAGAAAGCATGCGAAAGAAATCCAGCATGTGGCCCAACCTGTACACATCCCTACTCAGAAGTTGCTCACCGTTGCCACCTGCCACTTTGGCTTCAAACATGGCAATCTGATTTAGTCCTACATCCCTTCCTTTACCCACCTGTATGTACTCATGATGCGTCACATTGCCCCCTCGAAGTGTACAGTTAAACCCTGCAAAGATATCCTCGCTCAAGTTAATCAGTTTAGAGGCTTTGCTGACTCCACCACTAGTAAGAAACCAGAACCTGTCAAATACATCAGGGTGACCGTAGTGCATCCGCACCTTCAGAGGGTTTGCCAGCACAAGCTGACCCAGCGTGACAAAGCTCATCTCCTGAGAGGACATAAACCAAGCAAGGGACGAGACAGAACCAGTGAAGATGTATTCTCGAACTCCAAGAATGGTTGGCTTCCGGATACCATAGTTCTTGTCGAGTTCTTCCAAAAGATTCCTCATCTTGAGAGCTTCCTCAAAGTAATTGTCTTGATTCATGTCAATTGTCTGCAAAGCATCACCTCGTGTAAAAATAATAGCATGATTCTGGTTCTCTGGCTTTCCTTCGCCAAGCTTGATGGGACCAGGCAACTGGACCCTGTAAATCTCCACTTCCTGCTTCAACTGTTGATCATACTTCACAAGAACAGAATAATACTCCACCTCGTCCCTCCCAATGTGCGTCTCATCGACATAAGCAACTCGAAGAGCCTCATTTGTTTTCATCAGATGCAAGATTTCCTCAGCACGCGAGTCCCCTGTTATTTTGTGAATCCCATACAACTGACACGCTACCACATAAGAGAACTTCATCTTAGCTTTTCCAAAATCATGCCTTTTGTACAAAAGGCTCACCCCACTTGCAGCTCCCGAGACATTGCGTGAAGATGAAGCTCCCCAGACATTGCGTGAGGATGCAGCTTGCGTTAAACCTAAATGGTTCCAACTGTTACTTTGAGTCAGTGAACCAGATGAAGCAATTTCTAGGCAACCTGAGCTTATCACCTCTAAAGAGGCCGAGTCCAAAAAGGCTAGCATGTTCAAAGCCCTAGAATAATACATCATCCCCCTTACAGTACGGGAGAGAGTCTGGCCTCGATAGGACGCCCATATGCGCAGATCCCTCACCTTTGTCGTCCAAATTTCTCTTTCATCTTCCAAGCCTTCCCTCCTCATCAGCTCTATGAAGTTCTGCCACTCGTCCTCATATACCGTTTGCAAGTAATATAAGACGGAGATACCATCCTCATTCGGAGAGTGTAGCTTGCTTTTTGCGTAGATTACATCTTCGTCATAGTATGGGGTCAATACAATGAAGGCCATCATCTTATCCACCTTCGGAGCACGAGGAATGTTCATGAACAAAGAGTTACTGAAGAATGCAATGCGTCTTCGTGCCTCTTGATTAATAGGCACATTATGCATAGAGTCCGTAGAAGTAAGAATTGTATACAAACGCCGGAGCTGCCGGAAAAAGAACACGTCCTCTGCATCAGGAAGTTTAACGGCATTCTCAAAAAGATTCCCTGCAACTCTAGAAGGGTTTTGACGCGCCTGCTCACTCGAAGTCTCCATAGTCCTCTTCTCTGCAGGGAATCTAAGAACACAGAGCTCATATAACATCTGCAACGCATTAATTACCGCATCTGCATCCTTCTCAACCCTCAGCAGGAGCTCAACAAGAGTGGCCAGTTTCCTCTGAATCTCTGGTAGCAATTTCAAGTTATAGAATACAGTGAAGTACTGATATGATATATAATACTCCATCTCGAAGAAAAATCTACTGACAATAGAATGCTCCTCAGAACCAGACTTTAAAACATGTTTCAGCAGCACATACTTAACACTATCGTAGGCCTCAATGATCGAGCATCGCCTGTACTCACTCTTGCATATCTTTAACCAGAGCGACCTGTCCAATGGTTTTTCCCACTTTTTGGCCAAGCTGACAGAGAGAAGCAGCTCATTACAAAGTAGAACACACGGCCAGCGCATGACTCTTATATCCCAACAGTTAGGGGGGAGCTCCATAAGTTCGACTTCCCGGTCACTAATAAGATCTTCTTCCCTCATGCTGAGCAATATCTCATTCCACATCAAGGCAAAACGCATTGCCTCCACCTTGTTGGACTCTATCTCACTGTAAGCTAGTGCAAAACCATACCGCAGTCTTACCCGCTTCACAGCATCCCTCAGCTTGTTCACTAAGGTCATCCCGGCCACAGGGAGCTGCCTCTCAGGCATGATATTAAACTGCACTGCACTAGCAAAGAACTTAAACCTCAACCTCAACTGCCATATATTCCGTATTTCACCCAAATCCGAAACCAACCCAACATAAGCCCCCACAGCAGAGGAAAACACAGAATACCATATCTGCAAATCTACCAGATAAATAACAAGCACAGGAATCCACAACAAAACAACCGCAATCCTATTGCTTTTACTGTTGAAAAATTCATGCCAATTATAACTCACATCCTTCATTTTCAGAAGCACCCTAGTCGGCTCTATCAAGGGCTTGATCTGAAGAAAGTAACTAAACAAAAATTTCGGAACCAAAACCAAAACCCAAAACAAACTATACTTAATGTTACTAAGAAAACCTTCTCTCATACCTCGGCCAACGAAGATCCTGGCATGGAACCACCAAGTGAGCCAGTAAAACAACGGGAAATCCGCCCCTTCAATCAAATTCCTAAACCAGGGAATGATGAACAACACAATTGACAGCATCTCCGGGACAACAAACACGAAAACCGCCTTCAGAAACAACATGATCTGATCATAAGACTCCAAATCCCTACTCTTCCTACTCCAAATCTTAGCATAGAAAATCGACAACACGACAATCCAAGCAATTGCCACCATTGATTTCAACACCATTCTCACCCCAATCCACCAAGTCTCTCTCCCAATCAAACTGTACTGCATCCCGGCGTCTAGAATTGACTGAATCAACCGCAACCCGGCCCACGTGATAAACACCGTCAGCAGCTTCACCTGCACGTCTCTTTTCTCCACCGCATGCCAGGGATATTTCGTCCCCTCGGCCGCCACAATCACCATCGCCTGCAACATCAGAATCAACAGAATCCAAACCCTATCAAAACTCCGGAACACATTCCAAAACGACCGCTGCTCCACATACCCGGTTTTCCCGACCCGAACCGCCTTTCTGGCGGAGGAGAAATAATTACTCCTCAAATCCAACGGCCAGTTCAACGACTTGAAACACCGCTTACTCCAGAAATACTCATTCAAATCGTCATAATTACGCCACGCCGAATGCGGCTTGCTGCCCTCTTTGCTGGCGGAGACCTCCTCCTTGATTGAATCGTAAAGCGGCAGGACGACGGTGTTTAAGTAGCACAAACACTCCGGCAGAAAGCGGAGGTTCGCCGCCTCTCCCTAAATAAGAAGGTACAGCGAAACGTAGAGGATTTCACGGCGGTCGTCGGTGTCGCGGCCGAGTAGGCGAGACTTAATCTTCAAATTGTGGCGTTTTCCGATGAAGGAGCACCAGGAGGTGTAATTCGAAAGAAGCTTCTTCCGGAATTTTCTGACGAGATTAAAGTCCAACACTTCGGGGTTCTCCGGCTGCTGAGTGAGGCGCATTTGAGAGTTGGACAAGTGGAGAACCAGGTGTTCTCGCGTGTTACACACGTTTCCGTGTTGGAAACCGAAGAAGAGGCCGAGCCAGTCGAGGAGGTCGTAGCTGTTGTCCCACGTGTCGAATGGTGGTTTTCGGAGGTCTGCTGTGTAGCGTAAGGCTGACGCGGCGGCGCGAACCTCCGGAAATGGCGAGGAAGGGTGGTTCGGATGGGGTTCGTCGATTGGGATTACGTTGTAGGGCTTGTAACCTGGTGGTAGTGAGCGTTGCTGTGGTGGCGCGTGGGAGAATGATGTAGTGCGCGTGGGAGCCGCGCGTTGCCGGTGATTCATTTAAAAAGTAGATTTACGATGGGTCCCCAATCTGTTAAATTCGTTACTTAGTAAAGTGAGTAAACTCGGAAATTGTACCATACACCAAACACCACACAGAGTATGCAACAATACAAAACTATGTCGGGGTTGACTAAAATGTGCAAGGCCACAGGGGAGTACCTTCTGCATTCCACGCCTAGAATAGAGTCGAGTTGAGTTGAGTCGATTATGTTAAATCGAGAATAGTGGACACAAGAATTTTGCTTTTGAGTGACTACATTGAAGACTGAAGATTGACTGTTTTGGACTTGGGATTGAGTGAAATGGAAGGGAAGAGAGTAAACATTGTCGGAGCGACTTGGGAGTGTAAAGCTAGATTTGCTCTGTTTCTTTTTGGTTTCTAGTCTAGGAAATAAAACTTGTTTATATTGACCCCAAAATCAACTTAGTTGTTTATTAAAGGCATTTAATAGTTGAGATTCAACTTCTAAATAAAAAAAATAGTTGAGCATCATAACAATAATTGTGAGGTTATTATATAATATTTGATTGAATCTAGCTAGTTTGTTAGAGTAGACTTTGGCAATGAAATAATATGATTATTAGACAAAACTGCATGATGAACTCTCTTTCACTATCGAGTACAACTCATCATTAACGTAATTGATGAAGTGATGAAGACAAGATAGACAATTATTACTAAAGAAATTGAAAAAACCAATGAGTAGCAATTTTTTTTAATATGATGAGTTGATGAATATGGAATTGACTATAACTAAAGGAGGATACAACGAAACTAACAAGCAATTCTCGTTATGACGAAACAATTAAGTAAAGGATGACATAAACAATTTCGAATCTGATTATGAAATTGACATACGTCAAGGGACCTTGTTGCTTTCTGTTGCGCCTAGTTCACATCGTTCTTAAACAAACCAAGATATGGAAGCCAGACATTAAAATGTTGAGACTTGAGAAAGTTATGGAATCGGATATAATTGTTGTAATGTGCGTGAGCTAGTCTCATATCTAGAGATATGTGCTAGAGTTGTAGCAGCACTGCAGCAGAACTAGTATGGCTACAAACGAGGTATTTTTAAATACCTCCATTTTTGTGATTGCAGGTAGTACATTGTTTTTGCACATGGTACATTATGCGCCTCAGTAATACTATCTCTATTATAATTAAGTCGTTTTTTTTTATTTTCGAGACTAGGATTCTAGGAGTATTCCGCATATTCTAACCTCCCCAAATGAATAGACTCAATAGAGTATAGTCTTAGTATAAATAATCATATCTTGGAAAATCCGAACAACTTGTGTAAAACAAAGGTGGTGGTAGTACACTAGTACTTATGTTTGTAGGGGGGGAAGGGTTCAAGCGGTCGATTAGTTTACATTTCATTACGCAAGATTTAGAATACTTTCTTTTTTCTGTGGTAAACTCTTTCTCAAATTTCTGGCGCAAACAATGTTTCATTTATATATAACAAAAACATAGCAAATACTCACCGGCACTTCCTGCAGCCCAGTGGCATAACTAGTTTACAGTGTGTCATTGGTCGCGGGTTCAAGTGCTGGTGGGGTGTTGGTTGTTGTTGTTGTCAGATCTTGTTGTTGTCTTCAACAAAAAAAGAGGTATTCTAAAATACTAACACAAGGTCAAGAAATTGTCGGTGTAACGTGAAATGTATTAATTGTTTTTCGCAAAAGATCACTTATAACATATGCCCAACAAAACTACATACTCTTTGATGACAATGTCAAGTCCAAGTATAAGAAAGTCAATTCAGTTATCAAAAAGTCAATTCAAAATGTGGCTAGAACAAAAATATACTCCATTATAGCTACAAAATTAGGCATATACATTTAGAAGTGTATCTGAATATTGGAAAAAGTTAATAGATAGTCAGCCCATTTTATAAACTTAACGAGCTTTCACCTCTCTCGATTTTCTATGCCCAAGGGATTCGACCATTTGGCTAAAGAAATTAATAAGTTTATGAGCTATCGAATTGATAGTCCAGTCCAGTGTCCACAAATGACATACTCCAATAAAATGTTTAACACAATGTATGGAACTCACTGGCACTCCCTGTAGCCTGTTGGCTTCAAAGTTGATTGCTTTGATAGTGCCACAGGTCAGGGGCTCAAGTGCTGGTAGTGGTAGTGCAGTAGTAGTAGTTAGGGCTGTTCATAAACTAGCCCGGACCACAAAAAGACCCGGACCGACCCGGACCCGGACCGACCCGGACTCAATCGGTCCGGTCCTCGGTCTTTGATTTTCCTAT
>JBBYHQ010335152.1:0-13668 GCA_038382645.1 Spergularia azorica
GAGGTAATTCTGGAATCCTACTACTGCTGATGAGATGTCTGCCTATTGCTCCTGCTCCCACTCTTAAGCATATAACTCGTACTTTTAGTTCCATCACTTCCATGCTCATATCATTTTGTCAATTAAAGAATTTGTTTCTTCTAGATTGCTTTGCTATTGTAATTTGTGAACTTTGTCAATTGTATTAGTTTGCAGCTTTCAAATTTTTTTTTTTTTTTTGGGTGTTCTGTGCATTTAGTTATGCTAGCATAGTTAGGATACTAAAATGCATTTGTAACATTCTAAGTTTCTAACTATGTATTTCTCGAACCCCTGTATTCCAAAAGCACTCTTCTATTTTACCTACATGTCATTCATGGGTGTACTTCTTTAAGGCCCTTGCACATAAGTCTGGTTCTGCTTTTTCGAAAAGATTACAGATGGGGTGGTTCTCTTCCTTCTCTCTTCTTCTATTTGGATTGTTTTGTGTTCGTGTCTGTGTTCCCAGTATTTGCCACGGCGTTTTTTATCCTGGCATTTGGTTTAATGCCCTCTCAGCTTTCTAGTTGGCGAAGGAGCACGCAAGTGGGCCAAGTCTAAGGGCTTGTGTTCGGATAACATGATTGAAGATGCTGAAAAGGTGCATGTCATCCCTGGAGTTGTTGGTCTTTTGATTTTATACTAACCATGTTGGAGTTTGTTGATGAGTTAGTTTTTCTGCTTTTATTCTTCTGATGTATATGTCGCTCTATTTGAAATCAGTGGCTTGTGACAGAGAGAGCTAAAGCACAATGGCAAAAGTATAGAGCAATGCTTGACCATGCTTTTAGCAGCAATTTTCAAGAAAATGGTTGCCTATCAGGTAATCTTCTCCACTGATCTGGATATATTAGCCATTAGGCCATTTTGCCGATTCAAGCATGATGCTTGATGAAGAGTCTTCCCAAGAACCAGAACTGTTGTTATTAATAGCTTTCCGTCCCAAGGTCAAGAATGAGACAATGTCAGTTCATCATTTTGCTTGGGTGGATTTGTCTATAACAACTTTAGGTTGCCTTGGCATTTGTTTAGGTTAATTAACATTCCACATCTTACTCTTCCATTGTTGTATTCTTGTGAGCTAGATATGGAGGGGAGTGCAGACCATGCGTCTTCCACAGGGGTAGCGATGGAAGACGATTTAATCACAGACACTATTGGAGTCGTTTGTGTTGATCATGCTGGACATATAGCTTCTGGGGCCTCTAGTGGAGGCATTACAATGAAGGTACTGTATTGTTCACCGCCATTCTGACGTGATAATTCCTTGTCTAATTTATTTTTCCATATCCTTATTACACCTTCTGCATCAGAGAAGAAAATGTCAGATAATGAGACTCTCTTCCCTAGTGATTGACATCTCTTTGAACTGGACTATTTTGAATTGACTCATTTTACGATTTATTCTTTTGAAGCTGTGGGGACATTAAACTATCTTGTTTTTGAGAAATTAATTATTTGATAACTTTATTCTTATTAGGTAAGTGGGCGAATAGGATTAGCTGCCACGTATGGCTCAGGTTGTTGGGCATCTACAAGAGGTCCCTTTGGAGCTCCTTTCATTGTCGGTTGTTGCACTACCGGAGCTGGAGAGTATTTGATGAGAGCTTTTGCTGCCAGAGAGTGCTGTGTGTCATTATCATTGTACTATTCTGATCTCTTCCCTCTGTTGCTTTTATAATTGCTAGCAGTTTTCTAACTATGTGTGTGGGTGTGGGTGTGTCTTCGTGTTCTGGCTGTCTTATGTTTTGGCTATGATGGGAAGATCATTCACCTTTTTTGATTAATTACCATAATCGTGCATCAGATCGCAAGGAGGTCCAGCATCTGCATGCATCAAAGTTTTACGCTCAGTTGTCCACGCCTGCAATGAACAGGGAACTGATGGAAGTGCTGGAATCCTCCTTGTCCAACCTGACGCTCCTCCTGTAGTAGGCACCTAATTCTTGAACAGATGTTTGGTTGATCTTTGGTACTTCTGGTTCTGACTAAGCTCACTTAGTGTTTCCTATTCATCGCTGTAGGGCCCTGGGAATGCGCCAAAGCTGAAAGCAGTTGAGATTGCTGCAGTATATTCAACCCAGTCATTTGGGGTAGGCTATTATGGTAGCTCTATGAAAAAGCCGAAGGTACTATACCCTAAATTTTGCAATCTTACAAATTCGTGCTTGCTTTGCATCTTTATTCTATAGTTTTGGTGGTTAAATGCGGAACCTTCTTTAAATAGTCAATATTGAACTGATGGGTTGGTTAATGCTTTTTACTTTTTTTTGGGTACGAAGACGAAATTACTACAACTAGCTACTGTTAATACTTTTTACTGATCCTGTTGCAGGTTACAATTTTACGGAACAAGCAAAAGAACACAACTGGGATAGACCACTTTGAAGCCAAAATCAACGTAACAGAAGGTAGCAGCTAGAGAACCTCCGGCTTTTGCTTGGGGCCTTCATCTCTCAGCAACCATCTACATTCACCATAGATAACTACCGTATATGTTGTCTTGAGTTTAATCTGCAGTCTGTGTGAAACAGACAAATGAAAGCTCTATTGTTTTTGGTCATAACTCAAGTCAGGAAAGGACGTTCAACAAGAGCCGCCAGAAGACACAGCTAACTCAAGTTTTGCCATTTCAGTTTCCAGGAATCTCTTAGTTCTATTATTCATAATTCTGTGACATACAATTTGGGAGTAATACTACCATTGATCGGTTTTCTGATTTGGGAAAGAGAAAAAACTGTGATTCTTGATACTGTTCTGGCCTTCTGGGGCCTTAGTGTGTACTTCAAGTTTCAACAAGCGCTTGCTCTCTGGGCTCAGAATATGAGATTCACATTATTTTTGAGATAAATCCACGACAACATGTGATGTTCTCTATTGCAAAATCAAAATGGAAAGAAGATTACGAGGTTACGGTTAAAACCATGGCTAATTTAAGTTGGGAGGGAAAACATAATGGCCCAACTCCCAATTAATCGAGAGCCATGGTGTTTATCTTAGATTGATGATTCTCACTCGTACAATGATCTCTGCCACGCCTTCTAAACTAAAATCAATTGCTAATTTGTCATTGGAAATTGTGCACCCTTTTGGCCGAGCTGAGAGTATTCGAAAGAAGCATTGCAATCGTCATTGGGCCAACACCTCCCGGAACTGGGGTGATCGCTGAAGCAACCTTGACAGCCTCTTCGTAGCATACATCTCCAACTAGCCGATATCCTCGTGGGCTTTCTGCATCCTGTTGAGCAGATGGACGATTAGGAAAAGATAAGATCATTTCTCAAGCTTCCAAGCAAACTTAATTTGTATAGGGTACACTCTGTACCAATTTACACACACACAGCTAAAATCATGGAGCACACGAAGAATGCATATTTACATTATAGAAAGCAATAAACAAAAAGGAAACGACTTACATCAGTTGGATTGATCCCAACGTCAATGATAACAGCACCGGGCTTAATCCAGCTTCCTCTAACCATATTGGCTGGTCCGACAGCAGAGATGATAATATCTGCTTCTCTCGTGATTGCTTCGGGGTTTTTCGTTCTAGAGTGAACAATAGTAACAGTTGCGTCTTCCCTCTGCAAGATTAGGTTCCCTAAGGTCAAAATTAAGCAATAACAGATGACTGTGACAAGTGACATTGGAAGAGAATGCTGGGAAAACAACCAAAGAGAAAAATGAGATTAGCAAAAGAACTTACTTGCAGCAGAAGAGCAGCTGGCATTCCAACTATGTTACTTCGGCCAATCACAACTGCTTTCTTTCCCTTTATTTCTACACCATATCTACGCAGTAACTCTATGCAACCTTTTGGTGTACATGGGACAAACAAAGGATCTCTGCCTCGCATTGCAAGGCGGCCAATATTCAAAGGATGAAATCCATCAACATCCTTTTCAATTCCGACAGCATTCAACATTTTCTCCTCATTAATATGCTGCAAGGGCAAAAGATAGAATTTCATCACCCAAACTATCAGAACTGTGAAGGGGTAATCTCATAAAAGGGATTAGGGATCGATATTGAGAGCAGAAAACAAAAGGGAATAAACCAGCACGTACAGGCATCCTAAACTCTCACAGCACCATGCTCGATGTAGTCCAGCCAAACTAAGGAACCAGTAAAGTCTCCTAACTGATCAACTCACGGTCTCATGGAGACATCTCACATAACCTATTTCTTTAGATGCGAATAATTTTCAATTCTCAATTTCTTTTACCAAACAATTGTTGCTGAGAGTCCAAGACATAATATTGTGGTCGCTAAAACAGCCTGTTTAGCACCCTAGCAATGAGATCTCAACATTATATACACTAATGATATGTATCATAACAATAGCCAATAATTTATTCATTGGTCCCTATCTCTCGAGCAAACTAACAGCAGAATAAGACTTCAGGGAGCAAAACAAAAACATTTGCACGAAAAGAGCCTTACAGAGGGAAGAGGCAATTGAACAAGGATTCCATGAACGGAAGGATCCTCATTAAACTTGGAGATAGAGTTAAGCACTTCCTCCTCTGTCGAGTTTTCGGGCAAATGTGCTTCAAACGAATTAATCCCAGCCGCATCACAGGCTTTCTTCTTGTTACGAACATAAGTGGCCGAGTCCTTCCTGTCCCCAACAAGTATAACAGCCAATCCAGGAACAACACCAATGGCATCCTTCATTCTTGTTATCTCTGCTGCTACCTCCTCCCTAATCTGTTTCGCCACTGACTTACCGTCAATCACTTTCGCAACACTATCCGCTTCCATTTTAGCTAAAACACATAAAAATTGAGCATCATCAACTGCACATCTTCAGTAATGAACAATGGTACATGATCATCAGTCAAACAAACTTTTCTTCATAAAACATTATTTACCAAAGTAAATAAAGTTTTTAAAAAAAAAAGTATAACTACTCATACTAACTATTCATAGCAATCAAAATATAGCCAAATTCATCACAAATTGGGGGGAAAAAAAAAATCAAGATCGAAACTTTCTAACACAAACATCCACAAATACTCAAATGGAGCTACAAAGAATGACACAAAACACCAAATTTACGCTACCCAGAGCTCAATTCAACACAACATTACTCACATAACCAAAAAACAAATGCAATTGAATCATATTTTCACTAGCACACCAAATGTTCGACGAAATGCCACAGAGAACAACACTAACAAAAACCCAAAAGAATGAATACCCAGAATCTAAAATCAAACAAGCATAGGATAAAATAAAGTGGGTACATGCAAATCATAGAAAAGTGAACCTGAGATGAGAGTTGAAGAAGCGTGAGCATGAAGAGATAGAGAAGAAAAGGAAGTCCTTCTTGAGTGTTTAGGGAGGAGAGAGAAAGAAACGGAACGAGAGAAGTGAAGAGGGTTAATTGTTGCCCGGAATTTGTGGGATGTGCGTGGAAGTAGACGCGCTGTTGTCGAAGATGAACAATCGGAGAATATCATGGATGCCATTTTTTTCCCTTTCTTTCTGGTTGTGTTTGTCGCTCGTTCAGTCGTCCTGTGTTGTGTTGGTCTTGCCGAGTATTATTCGCGCTTCAAAGTAGGACGGGGACGGCCCCGACGGGGTTTATTTAGGGCTTTTGAACGTACACTTCAAGCTTTCCCAATATGAAGATTAAGTTCGCAAATGAATTCGGTTTTTTAGAATATAGAGAGCGACTCTAGTAGTTACTAGTAAGCGGGTTTGTATCTTGGTCTAGAGTTGTTATATCACTAAAAGCACTTGAGCTAGTAGAGGCAAAATCTTTTCCAATGGTGAGCGAGTTTCCAAGCTCCATCCTATCTACGTGGGTAGATCTCACTATAAAATAATTGTTGAAAACCGGCTTAAGGGGGGGTCCATGGTGTCAGATGTCATTAAATGAGGATAAAGCAAAGAATGAAGTGAAACTAGTTGTCGGGTGGCGCAACTTGCTAGCTTAAGCCGGAGAAGAAAGTCGGACTGATTCTAGGCATTTGCTCCAATGGAGAATTGGAGGGGCAGCATGCAAGTGTAGTCTAGGTAGAAAAACTTTCCTACATTGGAGTTGCTTTAATGGACGTAGAGAGGTCGATAACTTTTTTTTCTAGTTAGATGATCACATAAAGTTTACATTTAACAGTTTTTTGTGACACAATTGTTTCCATAACAATTGAGACTTGACAACTCAATCGAGCTAAGTTTAGCAATAACGATTATACAAATTGAACCATATTAAGCTATATTTTTTCGATTATAACATAAAATGAAATAATCTCAAGTCTATCGTACCGTAAAAGAGTAAATATTTTAGAGTAAACCAGGTAGGAAAAGATCGATTTTTTTTATTGATTAGAGTAAATGATTGGGCCTATCATATGACTGAACTACAAGTGATAAACTGACAATCCAACAGAAAGTAGCCCATGTAATATTAGCTGCACAACTGCAGTCATTCAAAAAAAAAATAAAAAGTTTGAATTAATCGCCGGAAAAATAACACCGCCGGCGACACTTCTTAATCAAGATCAAACCTCCGATTTCCCCCAATTTCGAAACCCTAACTCGGTAACTCAGTTTTCATCAACATCACCTCAAGAATTTTTCTCTCTCCTCCAACAACATCATATTCCTGAAATTCAAAGGTAATACTACTACAGTATATCTGCAATTGTAATTTGAATTTGATAAAAGTAACATTTTTTTGGTGAATTTTGTTGAAGTTTGAGAGAATTGTGTTGCAGAAGGATCTGGAAATGGCGGCAAAGCAAATGGAGGAGATACAGAAGAAATTGACAATGTTGAAATATCCAAGAGCAAATGCACCTGCTCAGTCTCTTCTCTTTGCTGGCATGGAGCGTTATGCTCTTCTTGAGTGGCTCTTCTTCAGGTTTCGGAGTTACAATTACTCGATATCGCCTTCGTTTTCGACAATTTCTTCTGTTTGATTGTTTAGGATTATGCATTTGTAGGTCTAATTTTGAATTTGTTGCTTGTTTTATTTAGTTGTTCTTATTGTTTGACATTGAGAGGTGTATGTTTGGATGTTTAGAAAGTGATGTGATATGTGCTAATTTGCGTCGATTTGGAAACGAACGTTAAAGATTATAGGTTGATTGATTTAGTAAAATTGCGTGAGGATCTACATTGTAATTCACCTCTGAGGATTATCGTGCAATGATGTGGCATTTTTCGGGATTTTAGTATGTAATTTGTCGTTGGAGATGTAAGAAAACGCCTACATTGTGTATTGGCTCGAGATTATTGGAAATTCAAGACTAACCTTGGGATTGAAGGACAAAACGAGGAGTGTAAATTTTGTTTAGGAATCCTTGTTGTATTTGAGTTTGCAGTTTAATTCTCATTACATAGCTCTATGATTTGTTGATATATTTTTCGAAAACAATGTTTGGTTGTCCCAAAGTTTGAGGTAGTCCCTTCTTGTTCGTGTGTTGTAGGCTGTTAGGTGACAAGTCACCATTCTCTCAGCAAAATCTTCAAGGTGATGGTGTTGATCGTGATGAAGAGACTTCTCGCATTCAGTGTATGTTTCATTTGGCTTTTTCGTTGTATGATGCGTTGGAAATCTTTGTTCTATATTTTGTAGAATTGTTGTCCCAGTAGGTCTGTTATGATAAGTGGTTATGTTTGGTGCTGTGTAAGCGTTTCCACTTGTGACTGGAGAGACTTGTTCGTTATTCAACTGGAGCTCTGTTGTTTTAGGAGGAAATTGCTTAGGTCATGGGAAAAAGATTGTTCTAAGTTATCAATGTGTAATTTTATGTATTATCCTGAAAGTTTGCTTTCTTGTGCCCATTGAGCACTCAGGATTGGTTCGTGGTAGTAACTGTACTGTATTTTCTTAAATTACACGTGACATGCATGTCGTCTCAAAAAGAATTTCAAACTAAGAACGATATTAGATTAAGACTATTTGTTGTCTTCATGGAGATCTTGGTGAACATGCATTTGTAGGGATGTGCTGTATAGATTCTCAACCTGAGTATCGTGCTCCTCACAAGCTAATTACATGTCTAATATCCGACTTTACACGTCACCTCTATGCTGTACATTGCATAGTAGCGACTGATGGCAGAGCTTCTTTTTCTCTTTCTTGGTTTGAATATGACTGTAGCCCATTACTCTTTGTGTTCTGATTTTGTACTAGCTATGTAGCTTTTCATTCACGTGAGCTTGGTAATGCATGTGGCTTCCCATCATTTTACTCCAACATGAATTTGCAATTTCAGATTTGGCAGAAATTGCGAAGTTTCTTGGTATTACAACAACAATAGATACAGAGGTCATCCAAGTACGTAATTGATTCCGTTAATATCTTGTTCTTCAGCATTTCCTGAAATAAGATCATGTGTAACTATACTATTGTGTTGAGCTGTGAACACTCTTTTCTTTCTCTCTCTCTTATTTTTTTACTATTATTATTTTCTTTTTTTTACTACTTCCTGCTTAATTGACACAACTATTTCATTTGGCTGGCTATCATGAGCTTCTAGGGAATTTTTTATGTCTTGCTAGCATCAAGTTTTGTGCTTAATATATGGATTTGGCTTTGTTGTTGAGCACCATCTTTGGGTATTACTCTTACGCAGCTGTATAGAGCTATATATGTATGCAGCATAAAAGGGAGTTGGATGGTATTCTGATATGTGAAACCCATTCGTATGAAATATTGTACATGACGTGTTTCTGTAATTCCATTCTACTGGTGGTTGTTCACGTCTTGCAAGTTAGCGAACATAACGCAAGTAAGCAAGTGATATGACTTTGCTGGCTATGGATCTATCTATGATTTAATATCTGTTGATGATAACTATGTTTTTAAGCTTTACTCAATAATAACATCTCTATCATTTTAGGGCCGTGGAAGTTATGAAGATCGGACGGAAATGCTTAGGCTCATCGTTGATCTTGTTGAGGCCAGTATGTTTGCTGATAATCCTGATTGGAGGTAATTTAAATAATTTTCTTCATTGCTATGTACTTGAGCAACTGTATATTTTCTTCATGTCTGTATCGTTTCTTGACTTCCGTATATGGTTTCCTCTTGTTTTGCAGTGTAGATGATCAGGTGACAAAGGACATACAATTGATTGATTCCATTGCTGAGAAACAAGCACAGATCTTTTCTGAAGAGTGTAAATTGTTTCCTGCAGATGTGCAGATTCAATCCATATATCCCTTGTAAGATTATTTTCTCTGATCAATGCTATGTTTGGCAGCTATGATAATATGAAAAAAAGCCCATAATGAATACCTGAAGCTGATTTTACAAGAACTAGAATCTGTTAAATGCAGTCAGTTCAAAATATTGAATCTGTCCTGACACTAAATTGAGAATTCGTATTGCAGTTGTATTTTACTTATGCGATCGTGCACATGTGGTTGAATCTCTGATTACTTAGCTCTTTAACTTGAAGTTGCCACCTTTCATTAACTGATGACGGTTCCATTGCAGGCCAGACATTGTTGACCTGGAGTCAAAGATGTCAGAACTCTCAAAGAAGCTGCTGACTCTCCAACAAAACGTTGATGATTTGGCTTCAAAGGTATGCTTCTACAACAACCAATCTGCATCATGACCAACATGTGGATGCTTTTTTTCGAACCCATTTACCAATTTCTAGTGCATTTGAATCTCAGTAAAAAGTTAGCTTAAGGGATTTGCAGTTTTGAACAGAAGCACGAGCTATTGTTAAAGCTAAACTCATTCCCATGGTGCTAACACAGTGTCGTCTTTCTTTGTTTCTTTAATAAAACTACTGTTCTTTTTTTTTTTTTTTTTTTTGTCGAGGTCCTTAAAAGGTTCTATTCTTCTCTGCACTATGATGTCCATGTTGTTTAGTTTGGAGTTTCTGTAATCTGTCACATCTTTCTTGAGGATGAACATTGATTATTTGGCATTCTTTTATCTGTTTAAATAGCCACTTAACATTCAGACTTATTAAGATGCATACTTATGTTCTTGTAGTGTTTTCAATAGCTAACTAACAGGCATAGGAAAACTTACGTCAGGTTTAGGATTTGAGAAATGCTTGAACTTGAAAATGTTTTGTTTTTTAATGGATTCTGTTGGATGCCATCTTTGGTCAATCCTCCATATAAAGCAGTTCTAGGATCAACTTGGTGCTAGTGTTGCATAGTTGTGCTGTTTTTCTAGTCCTTCATTATTCCGTCATATTTATAAGTTTTCTTAGTATCTAACCATGGTACACTTTACACTCTTGATCAGCATCCTTACAATCCAGATGAAGATTATGCAGATGCAGAAGCAAAGCTACGTTCACATTTGGAGTCGTTTCTGGAAACAGCCAGATCGTTCAACATTATTTATACAAAGGTTTTGTGCTTATCCATTGTCCCTATCAAAATCAGGTCTAATAAACCCCGTGGCAATGAGCTGATGATGCCCATTAACTTTTAGAAAGTTGCAGCACACTTTGTGATAGTAATGATATTACAGTCTTACTGGTTTGCTATCTTAACTTAATCTAGTACTTCCCAACATTCTAATGATGGAAGAATTAGTTCCTATCTGGTGGCATTTCAGTAATACAGATTCTGTAATGACTTTTATTCATGATATATTGATAGGTATATGTACTTGGGAAAGGGACACGGATCTGTCTAGAACTATCAGTTGCTTTGCCGATTTGTTCTGTGGTTTTCTGGTGGTTTTGTTACATCTTATGAACATATAGGGATGCTGCCATCATGACATGTAAAATTCTCAATTGTTCAGGAATTCTTGCATGAACTGACCTAAAAAAAAAAATCTTGCATGAACAAGAAGTCCCATGCCTCATCACCTTTGCATCTGAGGAGTCTGACATGCAATATACAATCAGAGTTCGTGGTACCAGGGTAAAATTTTTGGTGGTTGATCAGTATTCATTTTTACATTGTAGGAGATACGCCCTTGGACACACATGATGGAGGTACCACAGCTTCATGGTTTTGGTCCTGCTGCAAATCGGTTACTGGAGGCCTATAAAATGCTGTTGAAGGTACTACATCGTTGCCTTTTTTTGTTCTTGTTCAGGACGCTACTAGCTAGTAGCTACAACTATAGTTGGACAGTGCCTACACCTATCCCCCCCCCCCTCCCCTCCCAAACCAAAACAACAATTTTTGTTTTATTCTTTTGGGGTGGCATAGTCTGAATGGGAGATATCTTGGTGGACAACTGGACATAAGACGAGTAGACGAGGGTGGGAGACTGGGAGTGTATGGAATCATTAATTTGAATCCCTCCAATGTAAATATTCTTGAATCATCTTTTTGCACCATTACCTGATAATTTGGTTTTACTTGTGCAGTTCCTCGGGAATTTGAGGAGCCTTCGAGATTCACATGACACAGTGAAGGCAGGATCATCCGAAACAGTAGGTGGCGAGCCTTCATCTGTTGTGAGAATAATCTCCGAGTGTGAGTCTGCTCTCACACTACTAAATCGAGATCTTGGTATACTTTCGGCTTCTATTGCCCGTGAAAGAGGCGAGCTGACTTCATAGGGTATTAACAGAAAACCTTCCCCTTCTGTATTAACAGTAACACAAGCCCATGCTCATGTATAGTCTGCTGTGGTTTTGATTCGAGTTTCTAGTGTCCAGGGCATTGGTGGTGCATTTCATTATTGTATTGTGTTGATTCATTACATGTAATGTAGCTATGTAAGGTGCCGTAACCCCCATAAGGTTTGTATACAAATCTTCCGATTAAATCAACCGATCTTTTCAAGGAATTACATTGTCACCCACATTACCTATTAATCGTTTATATCGTTTACATGTTGAAGTTTCAAACGTGAATATTGTTAGTGCGCAACGCGGATTATTGGCATAATGTCATTATCATTACTTCATTAGCCAGTCTCATCCTTGCAAAACTATAACCGAGACTTAATGACAACATGGTTAACGTGAGAAGCTAACCTAACATTGCCGTGTATTAGGAGAAGAAGAGCTAAGTAGTGAATATTCAAGACACCATGTTTAACTTTTCTCTTCTTTTGGAAGATACTTGACTGAAGAACTGTGATCCACGAGTATCTTGCTCGATATGGTTAGATCCTTTCACGCACGCATATTCCTGATGCTACCCTACCCACACATACAAACAAGATAAGGAAATAAACCACCAAAATGAGAAATAACAAAAATATAAAAAGATCGAAATTACGAGAAATTGGTGATATTAGATGTCGTTTTATATCAACTTGAAAATAGGATGTTTTTCTAGTAGGCAAAAATTGCAACGAAAATAATGTCCTACTAATTTGTAATTCCATAACTTACGTTTATTTTGCATGGAACAAACTCGCACTTGAACTAAAATGTTGGACATGTATACTAGACATCAGAAGAATATAATGAATGTAGCTACACGATTATTCGGACCTCAAAAAGCTTATACCCTGCACCCACAATCTCCTCTCGAAAGAAGGTACCTTATTTTAACCTCGGGGAAAACTCGAACAAGCGCATAACATACTATTATATTATTAATTTTTTAGGGTCAAAATATACAAAAATGATAGAAGAAAATAAAAGCGTCGTCCGTTATTACATGGTGACGCTCCCTCTAGGGAACTGCAAGAGCCAAATTACAAAACATTCACAAAATTAAAACGACGATAGAACTTATATTATAATAAAAGAAAAAAGAAATCCTCAGATATTTTTTTTCTTTTGATTATATTATTTCTCCTCCATTTTCGAAAGAAATTTCCGCCATTGAAGCTTCCTCTTCAAGCTCACGACCTCCACAGTCCACTCACACATTATCACTTTTCATGTTGATCGGTAAAAATTATCCCCCCTTGACTCTTTCTCTATGCTTCAATTTTTCACTCTCTTACTGCAATTTACTACTACTTATCAGTAATTTTCGTAGCTTCAATTCTATTGATTGTTCGTTAATTTAGGGTTTCGTAACGTAAATTTGAGTTGATTTTTGGATGATTTTGTTGATTGTGATTGAGTTTGGTTGGTGAAATTGTGCTTAAGAAGTTTCAATTTTGTTGTTTAAGCAGGAAGTATTGTGCTTTGGTCAACGGTTAATTGACGGTGTTGTGGAGTGATTGTGTGATAAAATGGACGTAGGTGTTAGTTTTAAGCAGTCTAATTTTGTTCATGGGGAGCGGTATCGGGTTTCGGATTTTCTGCGCCCGAAATTGGGGGGTAGAATCAGTGTGTTAGGGTGTAAATTTCGGGGAAATGTGCGGCCTGTTACGAGAATGTATTTGTCGAGAAATGTGAGGAGAGGTGGCGGTGTTAATGGTTGTTCTATGTCGAATGTGCCTTATCTGTGGAGTTCAGGGGGGAGAAAGGGGAAGGTATGTGGAAGTGAATTTGGAAGGGCGAGTTTAGTAGGAGTAGTTCGGTGCCAGGGTAATGATTCGGTAGTTTATATTGATGGGAATGGTAGGAGTTTAGAAGTAGGAAAAGATTTGGAGGAAGGGAGTTCATTGGAATATGATGGTGGTCTTGCTGTGGATTCGAAGAGTTCTGGTGGAGAGAAGAGTGATAAGGAAGACGAGGAGACAGTTAGTGTGGCAGCGAATGTGGAAGAATTGAGAGATATGTTGCAGAAGGCGTGCAGGGAATTGGATGTTGCACGGCTGAATAGTACTATGTTTGAGAAGAAGGC
>JBBYHQ010335182.1:0-13665 GCA_038382645.1 Spergularia azorica
CACACAATGGAAGAACTTGCATTTTTGGGTTCTTATTTAAGAACTCAAGACACAAGAACAACCATTGCAAATGCTCTAAATTACTTTGATTAGGCCTTAAACAGTCAAAGTTCACATATTTTTTTGTAGTATAATTCTGAATAGTTTTTGCGTCCTCTTGCTTGACTTTTGGCTTTGATAAGACACATGGAGGTGAAAGATCAATTGACTCAAACAAGTGGCTAAATACAATTAACAGTCTTCATCATATTGCATTCATATGATAACCTAAGAAACTCTATACTTAAATACATTGTATGTTTTGAAGGATCACACACATGTTTCCTACAAAAGTGTGCATAAAAGTAACAAAAATAGTCCCGTGAAATTACGGGCACAAAAATTAGTTAAATTTTATTGTTACTCGTGTTATTATTTGTTAATTTGATTTCATTTCCTCTTTGAATTAAGCAATTCCGTTGTTATCAACATGTAAGATTGTTCATTGTTCTCTCTTGCTTAATTGTAACTTTTCAGTTTGTACGTATTGATGCTAAGTTGTCCCATTTAGTGAAAATTGGACTTAAGTTGAATGTTTTTTTTCTTTTTCTTCGCTACATGTCAAGTTTTAATCTTTTTTTAGTCTTCACTTGATTATAATTTTAAAGGTATGCACAGAAGATATTATTAGGCGACTTATTAAATGACATCTTACATTATGACTTCGATAGGTTCCACCAAAACATATGTTTTCTTTTCTTGCCTGTTAATGGTTAATTTAATAAGGGATGGTCTTCACGCCCTATTCTTATTGTCTTTGAACATATCACTGATACATTGCAACACGCTTTTGATATCGTTTCACTCTAAATTTATATTACAACATTTGATTCACGGATCCAAATAATGCATCCAAAACGGATGAAATTTTTATTTTTATCATAATCTACTAGGGACCCTCGTGAAAGGGGTGTGGACACTTAATTTTTTAGGAAAGGAGGATCTTTAATTTGTTCTAGTAGGCGTGTTTTGAGGTAGTACTCAAATCACAAAATCCGAATTACAAAAAATCAACAATGAATTATGAAATTCGGCTTTGTGCCATGATGTTAATATCTCTTTATATGTATTGATTTCTTCTATAAGTGTTGCATGTTCATCTACACACCGTGAATGCCGGTATCTCAATTCCTTCATTGTCCTCTTTCTTTGAGTTCTTAATCAAACTATTTGCCGACGTTAGGTGTTCTGGATTTGTCTCAACCCTATTCTAAGGTGTATATCATCCTTTTGATGGTGTAGTAATTGAAGGGATTGCTCTATGGAGAATGCTTGCGTGGACGTCTGCATATAGGGATAGATATTTGCATAAATATTACTTGCATTTAAGACAATGGAGATATTAATACTATCTAGTTATGGGATTTGGATTTAGATTTTGTAACTCGACTTAAGACTTCATGTAACAACCCGATCCACCATAAGACGCAACATAACCTAGATGAGAATTCACATTTGGGCCAGAAAATCCTCACTTGGGCTTAAAAGGTGAAGACCTTGTTGATACTATGATGGTAGGAATCTATTATAAACATATTATAAAAGTCTTTTCCAATGTGGGACAAACTAATTTTTATTATCCTTAGGTGTTACATTTTCGATCTGTTGTTACATGTATTTTTTGTAAGAAAAGTGTTTATTCATCCATATAGGTAATAAAAGGATCTTACAAAAAACTAGAGTATGCTCATCTGAGAAGCTCATCTATTATCTCCATGGAGACATTTTCCCCCATACAACCATACATTCTAGTGCAAACCATGAATTTAATTCTATTTACAATCCATACTATGCCATGTTCATTTTCCTCAAAGATTCTATGGTTTCTTTCTTCCCAAAGAGTTTAGATGGTGGCTGTGATGCTACATTTAGCCCATCTAGCTTTCAGGTGTTTTCCCTTTTTCTTTTTTCGCAAACCATCTCAATTCTGTCTACAGCTCCCATACTCTGTTGTGAATCCCCAATCATTTGAGGATATTGGACCATACCTCCTTAGCTACCCTGCATTTGAAGAAAATATGAGCATGTGACTCATTAGCTTGCTTGCATAGGCTGCATCTGTTTATCATTTGCAACCCTCTTCTCTTCATGTTATCAATTGTGGCTAGCTTTCCCTGAGTTGCCAAGACAGTAATCACACTATGCTTTGGCATTACTGCCCTGTCCCAAACTGTTCTTTTCCAATTCACTTTGCTAAACTTTCTCCTGAAGAATTCATAGGCAGCTTATACCCTGAATCCCTTCCCTTTAATCCAGCTTGACATTTCCTTTGTAGCTGCAATACTACTTCCTGTTTTCTCCAAGATTTCATCTCTAATTGTGAGAATACCCCTCCAACATTCAGCATCAGTTACCTTGTGTGGTATTTCCCAGCAGCCTTTTCCTTTCAGGATATAAGTCTTAATCCAGTTACTCCAAATCCCTGAATTGTCATTGCTGAGTTTCCATAGACATTTAGCTAGCATAGCATTATTCCATGATAAAGCTTCTTTAATCCCAAAACCTGCTTCATCCCTAGGTGCACAGATGTTGTCCCAGCTTTTATAGGTCATCTTTCTGTCTCCTGATTTTATGCCCCACAAAAAGTCCTTGCAAGCTCTATTGATTTTCTTTGGTTTGCCCTTTGGAATCAGAATGCTGGCACACCAGTAATTCTCCAGACTAAAAATGACAGAGTTGATTAGCTGGATTTTGCCTGCATAAGAGAGAAATTGTGTAGTCCAGTGCCTTATAGCTCCCTCCAGCTTATTCATCAGTAAATGGTACATGTCAGATTTCAGTTTCGTTGTTACATGTATTTTAGAATACGTAATATTCATGAAGTGTCCTGAGTTATGCAATTATACGTGTGATGTCTCTACCTTCGAAAGTACTACCATGTGGGGTCCTTGTGATACAGGCACGTGGTGCCCCTACTACTATCAGCATTAACTTTTCATCCATGAAATGATAATGTGGCGGCCATTAGGGTTTGGATGGAAAAGTACTTTAGGGATTAGTTTCTCTTAATGATATCAAATAATTAGATAGAAGAAAAAAACTACCAAAAAAAAAAAAATTACACCAAAGATATGATAATTTTGAAATATTCGTTGTTCTTTTTTATTCAAAAATTGCATGTGCATTGTGTTTTGTATAATTGCACAATTTTTGAGAAAGAAAAAAAAATTAATTTGTCTAGAATTTTCATATTTTTGGTGTAATAAAGTACGGAGTATTTTTGAATTTGGTGTTCATCGTTTTATTATAGATTCGAAATATAATTAAAAGAACTTGTTTCCCGAACTAAAATTTCCTCCAACCCTTATAAACGTCATGTTATCATCTAATGGATGGAAAGTTAACATTGTCGGTAAGAGGGGCATCGTGTGTCGGCACATGCAAAACTCAGGGACACCACCACGTGGTAGTTATAAATGCGAGATCAGCACGCGCAAAAGTGTCTAACTTAGTGACACCACTTAAATTTTTTGTTTATATTATTTACTTAGTTTAATTTGATTTTATATTTTATTTAAGTCTTGTGGTTGACTTTGTAGTCAATTACAGCACATCAATTCCTATATTTTCCTATTATTATGTACGAAAAAATTTAGGGTGTTAGATATGGGCACCACAAAACGGTATAAAATCTAGCGTATCAAACCACCTGATAAAATATTAAATGATCTATACGTACAACCTTCTTACATTTTCGGTGTCCAATATTGTAAATTTGTTATCTTGTTTTCTTGTTACGAGATCAATAACGCTCGATATACATCTGAATGGATAATTTTATATAAATTTGAAAGAGGTTTTTTAAGAACAAGGATGAATTTATTATGAGAGGCAAGACTGCCAAGTTGAGTGAAGATGGTCACATAATCGTTTTTTTTAAACAAAAGAGCAAATACACGATCAATTGAACCAGAAAAAGATAAAGATGTGGTACCATACCCCTTTTGAGTTTATCTTTTTTTTTTTTTTTTATTAGAATATTTTTCACCGGACAAAATTGATTTCAAGTAATTCCTCACATATACAATAAAATATTGATAGGTGTTTTTTTTCACAATTGTCCAAACTATTTTCACTACCTCTAGTAATCAATTTCCACATCACTACCCAACAAAACTTGTCAAAGAAGTATCCTATAAGTAACACCATGAAATATATATTATAGTGGGAATGGAAGATGTAAGAACTAGTTTATTGGCCCGTGCAAAATTGCACGGGTTGTTATATAAATTTGGCTATAACTCTATTATATTACTCATAATTTACGCAAAATATTAGGACTGCAAAAACTTGACCGACTAGATGAAAGTTACTTAGCATCTAATTAGACTCCTCTAATTAGTACTTAATTACTCTTAATTAAGTTTAGCTAAGGATCTTTAGTTGCATGTAAGATTAAAGCATGAAAAAGTGTATAAAACAAGTTTTTATACCTTAATAAGGAGAAAATTTGACCACACCTTCAAAGAAGGTTCTTGAGCTGCTATTAAATGGGGATCCTCCTCCTTAAACTTGAGTTTCCAAGTTAGGAAACCTCCTCCCTTGATCCACCAAAGAAGTTCTCCAAAATCCACCCAAAACAAGCTAGTATAAATAGGTGAATTAAACCTTAAAACCAAAATAAAATTAGCTAACACTTTAGCAAATGTTATTCTAGGTAAAGAGAAGTGTTTTGATCAAGTTTTCATTGACATTCAATGAAGAAAATTTGATCTAGATGGTGTTGCCAGTTGGTTGATTTTTAGAGAGAAAAATGAAATAATTCTCTTTCTCTCTCTCTAAAATCAATTTGTGTTTTTGTAAAAATGACGTGTTCCACTTGTTTGACCATCAAACTCTAGTATATATACTAGTGGTAATCCAAATTACCATTTTACCCTTACTAATTATACCCCTTAACATCTTATGTTACAATTTGGTATAATTTGTACACTTATTTCTTTAAGTGTTAGTTAATTATTATATCACTATATAATATTTTTACTAATTACATCATTTTAGCTAAAATTACAACTCTTTGTAATTTAATCGGATTCAGATCCCCTGGAGTTATTTTTTCATAGAGTTGGTAGAGTTTACTATAAACGGTAAATATAACAGAAAATATATTCATGAAAATAAGAGATAAATGCACATGATAGAGTTATTTTTCCTTTTTAAGTAAACTCTACCGTGTAGAGTTATTTTTCAACTCCAGGGGATCTCAATCCAATTTAATCAGCTAATCGTCAATATCGACAATTTACACAAATAATCGTAATATTATACGACTTGAGTTCCGAACTCGTTAATCACCATCTAATATAATCAGTTAACTCTTTAACTGAAACATTAAGGTTTATATTATATTGTATCAAGTACAAATATAATATCCTTTGGAGAAACTATCTTTACCGGTGTGACCGAGAGGGATCAGTTGATTACCGCCGTCAAACGACAATAACGTCAAACTCTAACCAGCCAACCGTTACCGATTTACGTTAATCAACTAACTTAATATATCGAATATATCCCGAATTTATTCCTAATTAGATTTAATTAGTTAACGTATTATTGTCGGAGGACACCTACTCCAACACCAGATGTGACCCATTGTTCAAGGTTAACTCGAACAAGTTCTGATCAAGTTCTGACCATAGATAACTCGAACTCGTATTAACCCGTATTCTTTTGGGTTAAATTTGAGATGGTCGTTGTCCCAGTTTTCCTATAATTAAGACGAAAATTAATTTGGCATCATCTTAGAGAAGTTATGTTTGATTCAATGAAAACAATTTAATAAGTATAGCGAATTTATTTCAGTACTTTATGTTTATGTACGAACTACTACGTACAATTTATGACCCGTGAGCCGCTATTTTTGGGTCCCCTTTTTTGAACTATAATTCATATTAACCCCGATTATTTTTAACACGTTTTTTTTTTAACTCTGACCCCACCCGTTAACCCGTATTTTGAGTTAAAACGAAACAAACCCAAGATGTGTTATTTCCTAATATATTGCGCTTATATATATATTACTTCATAAATTATCTACAAAAACAAAATGATTTGACATCACTCATATTATCTCGTCCAAAGTTGTTTCCGAAATTATCTCCTAAAATCTCAAATCCTTTATATATAACTTTGTTAATAAAAGTATAAAAAAAAATAGTTGTCTTGGTGGTTGAAGTGTTAAAATTGAAATTCTGATGTTACAGGTTCAAGCCTTCCAAAGCTCATTTTTTATGTAGTCAAACACATGCAACAATGAGGTGGCGATGACATCAGCAATGATATCATTAAATGACTGCTGATGTCATCGATTACATCGCTGCTAACGTGGATAGTGTCATTAAAGGCTAATGGGGTGGGTAATGGTTAAATTAATACGATATGATTTTCCTCAAAGTTTAATAATAGACATACAAAAACACTTAATTTGATTCTTTTATCATAATTGTTTTAACAATTTTTCTAACGTGTGCCCTAAGGGCACATGATAAGAACTCAAAACCTTCTTTATTTAAGTGAGATTCTGCTCAAATAATAAATGAAATTTCATATTTTGTTTTCTCAAGTGGGAATCTCACTTTAATAAGGAAAGAAATAAGTCCTTATCATGTGCCCTTTGGGCACACGTTAGAGAATCCGTTGTTTTAATAATTAATTTCTTCAAAAGTTCTATTTAGAGCTAACCTATTAGATAATAACAACATTAAAAAAAGAGATATATTTATAAAAAAATAATTAGAAATAGATCAGAAAAGGGGAAAGAAATAACATAATTTAGGAAATGAATTATATTATACTAAAAATAAGAAAAGATTTTTATATTCTTTCCCCACCTTTCAAAATTATCTCATATATCTCACTCAAAGTACATCTTTTCAAGTACTTTACTCATTAGTTGAAAAAAAATTGTCAAAGAAGTGAGACCAACCATTTCAATTAAAACATTGGTTCCATAGACTTTCAAATTTTATTGATACCTTAAGCATCATCGATTAATTTGATTCCAGATTCCTCTTTGAATTTATCATTTTCAATTGCTTTTAACAAGGTATGCTTTTTTACTATTTTTCTCTTGCATAATCATAAATTTGAAGTTTTACTGCTACTTAGTTGTTGTTGAATTTAGTGAAAATGATAATAAGTTTGGAGTCTATTTTGGTTGGTACATGTCAAGTTTTTATTCATTTTTATATTAGCGCTTTAGTGTTCACTTCCTTTGATAAAATATTTTAGGGTATGCGCTGAATGTAATATTAATCGACTTCTAAAAACAATAAATTTTGTGTGATATACTACACTATCATTTAGATATAAAATTTTTATATATATCTCCACTCATACGAACTACATTCAAGGTTTTTAAGGGACGATACTTAACTCACTTTCTCGTGAGGTAGTTGTTGATGTATGCTTACTTGGAATAATCTACTTTTATATCATACCCGGCCATATGATAGAATTCGGTTTTTGGTTCATGACCCCTTTAAAATGATAAGGTCATTTCAAAAGATAAGATAAAAAATAATGCCTTCGTCGTATTCTAGACAACTCGCCCTCTATTTCACAAGGATGAAGGTGTCGTAGTTTGTTTTTAATTGTTAGCGATAATGGGTAGTTTGTTTATAATTGTTAGAGATAGTCTATGGTTTGTTTATTATTTATGGAGGTGGTGATGTATGGTTTGTTCATCGATCATTTTCTGACAGTGCTTATACCATGCTCCAAGGAGCATGGTAGTCCTCCTCACAATAGATGAGTGGGGACCATATATTAAAAAATTAAAAAAAATCATTTTAAATATGGTCCCCACTCCTTTATTGTGAGGAGAATCACTATGCTCATTGTGCTCCTTGGAGCATGGTATAATTTGCGATTTTCTGAGATAATAGGTGGTTTAATTTTTTTTATTTTTTTTTTGAGATAGTGGAGTGTTGATAGCTAGTGAAAGTTTACTCCATTTAAAAACTTTTAGAAATGAGCGCAAATTATACAATGATCCAAGGAGCACAAGGAGCATGGTGATCCTCCTCACAATAAAGGAGTGGGGATCATACTTAAAATGATTTTTCATTTTTTAATATATGGTCCCCACTCATCTATTGTGAGGAGGACTATCATGCTCCTTGTGCTCCTTGGAGCATGGTATAAGCACTGAGAAATGAGGAGTTTGAATTAAGACACCCAAAAAAAAACGTGGAGGTGTTTATACGAAGATGGAGGGAGTATATATGCTAAATAATATGAAAAATAAGATTTTTCTCACAATATTATTAAGATTTTCATATTGAATGACGCATTTAAAGAACTACCATGTTTGTTAAATATTGTCATGTATAACAAATGAGATACTCAAACTTTCACCATATCCCCATTTTTTGTTTAGAACTTAACGAACCATATTATAACCTTTAATTTGATACATTCTTATGACGAATGACTACTGCAGTAGATTCTTGCAAAGTAATAATCATTATTATAATATTATAAGTGGAGGCAACTCTATTTGTGTATTATTATTTTTTTAAGGGATATTTGTGTATTATTACTCTCTTTGTTCAATTTTATTTGAATTGAAGCAAAACATAAAGAATTGAAGAAGTTGCCGGAGTAAGATTCTCATATTTGAAAGCATATAACCCTCTCAAAATTTTCAACAACACAGGTTAGAGACTTACAGATATGGCAATGAGGCGATATCATACAAACGATAACGAGGACGAATCACGCAATGGGAGGATTGAGTTCGGCCAAAACTCTTTTTCTTTTGACGACGGTGTGCACGACTACTTCTTAATGTTGCATGATATACTCAATAATAACGTACATGTACCTTGTTATTTTTAATCTTGTTTTGTCCTTACGTGCATCTTTATCAATGCAGCCGAGAGCCTTGATCAATCTATTTTGCAATTGAATCTAAATGATCAAATTGGCCAATCTCGCATTCGCAGTATCCCCAGTCCAATTGCGGATTTAGTGTCCGATGATGATTCCAACAGCGACGGAGCATATCTTACTGCAGAAGATACGGATGGTGAGATTGAATATGAAGAACATATTGAGGAGGTTGGATCTCCCAACTCTTCTACTTTAGAAGCATCAAGGGTCCTCCAATTGTCATCTTCGCCCCAATCTTCTGGATCTTTTGGTTTGTTTTCAAATGCTCCCGATGTTTCTAGGCAGATGGATAACATCAACTCTGGTAACGGTACCAGTTCGTTAGCTCCCACACATAGGGAGGATTTAGAAAGTGGTTTAAGACAGATACACATGGTTGGAAGTTCAACTAGACCTCATTGGAGTTCCAATCAAAGAACAGAGAGTATCAACCCCTTGAGATCAACGACGTTAGGCTCACTTGCACGCATGGAAGAAACTTTCCCTTCAAGTCATGTTCTCCCTAACATGAGGAGATACGATCAGATGTATATTTCGAGACCGTTACATGATTATGGGAGGGGGCAAATGTCTGGGGTGAGAAGTCTTTCACAATTCCCTAGACAACCACCTAGTCTAGGGGCTCGTGGTACTCCCTCTACAGAACGTTGGCTAACTAATCCAAATCGGCCAACAACCAGTTTAGCTACAGAACATGATCAAGAGACTTTGTTTGCTCCACACCCTGGTCTAACTCTCTTTGGACATATCTCGGATACATTGGAGCATGTTCAAGCTAGGCCTAGAAATCTTGGCTTTAATGATGACAATTCTGGTCCATCCAATTACCAATATAGGTACCAACCAGGGAGATTTGGTGTACCTCGGCCGCATATGTTGGAGATGATGAGCAATGAAATAAATACAAGTCGTCAAACATTTGAGGTTCGTCATCGATATGCACTATATTATTTTCTAGATTTGCTTCATTTTCATAACATATTTACAATATATAGACTTTTTTGGTTAATATTTTCAGAATCTATTACTCATCTTGTTGTTACTTTGTGGAATAGTTTTCATGAAACCACCTCTTTTTAACCTTTTTTGCTGAAATTTGGCCGTTTGATTTTAATTATGAGGTTTATCAATGGTACGTAATTAGCATAGAATCATATAATTAATGCATTACTGTTTTTGAGTTATACTCTTAGTACACTGGTTTGGAAGTTGGATAGGAATTGAAAAAATTTGAATCCGCAACTTGATGCCTGGGGATTCAAAATTCTATTCTAACTTCCTTGTTTGATATTTAAGGGGAAGTTTGTAACTAGAGTGAACATAGATTTTACTTAGTTGTTGTTTGCCGATATTCAAATAATTAATGTTTCAGAAAATGCACGTGGTACCCGTGTACTTTGGAAGTTTGCACGCGGTACCCCTACAAATTAACTTTGAGCACACGGTACCCCCGTACTTTCGGAAACTGCACATCATAAACTTTTTTTTTTAATTCTGTTAGTTTATGCGTCTATAATGTTGACAGGAGCATGATTAGATTTAGTTCATGTTAAGTTCCCTCCCAAATTAATGACTCAACATTAATAATAGAAGTTAGGGAACTTCTCCATAAACATGGAATTATGGGGAAAGAAGGGTGTTCATACGTTTACATGAAAATGTGAATGCATATGGAAGGAGTTTCATGCATGCATTTACAAGGTGAAGTGTATGTGACAACTTAACCTCCAAACATTGAATAGTGTACACTTATGACTAGGTGTTACCTATTCATTTTGGGGAGTTTCTAAGGATTAAGGTTTGCTATATATACCCTCAACTTGGAGAGGATTATTCATTCAAGCCACACACAAAACACAAGTGTGGGAGAAAGAGTTCCTCCAAAAAGAGAGCCACTTTTGAGTGAGAGTGTACCACCACAAGTTTGGTGAGTAATACATATTGTAATCCATCTTAGAGAGGTGAGAGCAATCCTCTAGTGCGCTAGAGACGGCAAATACTTGCAATCCTACTTATTCGTATAGTGGAAGAATTCGGGTTTAGGCCCGTGGATGTTTCCCCACATTGGGGTTTTACCACCTAAAAATTCTCGTGTCTCTGTTTTATGGTTTTTCGCATACAATATTTATCTTACCCCATTTTAATCACACAGAGAGGGAAAAGTAAATACGCTTCCGCTACCCGTCTTTTCCCAATAGTGGTATCAGAGCCCGTAAGGGCCAGGCCAGGGACATTATTCTTGTGTGATTCAAGATGGAGGCTAGCGTCGTTCATGATGGCGACATGTTCAAATTGATATCGTAGAATTATTCTTATTGGAAGCCCATGATGGATGACCACCTAATCTGTAAAGATTTGTATGAGGCAGTAGAAAATGAAACTATGCCTGAAGGAAACAATGCGGCCCAATGGAAGCTCTTGAACCGGAAAACGGTTGCCATGATACGGAAGTACATTGATCGAAGTTTATTCGAACATGTGTCTTCGTACACCAATGCATTTGAGCTATGGGCAAAACTTGAATCAATGATTCAAAAGAAGACGCCTCGAAACAAGGCTCACTTGGTGAGACGGTTGGTGAAGTTGGAGTATAATGATGGCAAAAGTATGATTGAGCACTTGAGCAATTTCAAGGGGCTCGTGAATCAGCTAACTAAGATCGAGATGGAAATCGACGATGAGTTACAAGCTTTATTACTCCTTAGCTCATTGCCTGAGAGTTGGGAAACGTTGGTTGTCGCTCTCAGCAACTCTGCACCAGAAGGTAAACTCACCACAGATTCCGTCACCGATAGCCTAATTAACGAGGAGTCCAGGAGAAAGGAACGTGGGGTGACTATATATTCTGAGGCAAATGTTGTCCAGCAACGAGGACGGAGCGAGAATCGTAAGGGTCGAGGCCGAGACAAGTCAAGAGGCCGATCCAATACTCGCACAAAATTCAGTTGTTACTATTGTGGTATGGCTGGACATAAGAGATCCGAATGCCGAAATCTCAAGAGAGATCAAAAGAATGGTAACGTTCACCCAGACAAGACTGAGCCTAAAAAGAAGGAAGAGCAAAGCATTACAGCTGTTGCAACCACAGAAGACTTTGATGTGTTCCTCATTGGAGATGATAATTATCTCAATCTCGCCTATAATGATTGCACGTGGATTGTCGACTCTGGTGCATCATTCCACATAACCCCATATGGAGAATTTTACTCATCATATCAAAAAGGAGATTTTGGTACGGTGAAGATGGGAAACTTGGTAACAAGTAAAGTTGTGGGCATAGGCGAAGTTTCATTGACAACCAATACCGGGTGCAAGCTTGTATTGAGAGATGTAAGGCACGTTCCGGACATGCGCCTTAATCTACTATCCGCAGGAAAACTTGACGATGCGGGAATGATCAACCACTTTGGTGGTGGAACCTGGAAGCTGACCATGGGTAGTATGGTTGTCGCACGAGGAAGAAAAGAAGGCTCACTATATTACACACAAGGACGAATTCGCAAGGGGGAGGCAAATGTTGCTCGCAACCAATCTGATTTGGAGTTGTGGCACAAAAGACTTGGTCATATGAGCGAGAAGGGATTGCAAATCCTCGCTAAAGATGAGCACCTTTCGAATGTTAAAGGTAAAACATTGAACCCTTGCAGAGATTGTTTGGTTAGCAAACAACACAGAATTTCATTCAGGAGATCCGGTACACCAAGTCGAAGAATGCATATTCTTGATTTGGTTCATACTGATGTGTGTTCCATGAGTGATCAATCTATTGGAGATGCGTATTATTTTGTGACATTCATTGATGATCATTCGAGAAAGGTGTGGGCATATATGTTGAAGAGCAAAGACAAGGTACTTGAAGCATTCAAGGAGTTCCATGCAAGAGTGGAATGAGAGACAGGTCAAAAGTTGAAGTGTGTCCGAGCTGATAATGGTGGAGAATACCGTGGCCCATTTGAAAGTTACTGCAAGTCAAATGGCATCAGGCTCGTGAAAACACCTCCTAAGAACCCTCAGCTGAATGGAGTAGCCGAAAGAATAAACCACACCATTGAAGAAAAAGTGCGATGCATGCTCTCTCATGCCAAGCTCTCGAATACATTCTGGGGAGAAGCTGTGAAAACTGCAGTTGACATTATCAATTTGTCACCGTCAAACCCTTTGAAAGGAGGTATCCCAGATGAAGTTTGGACGAGTAAGAAGGCATCTTACAATCACTTGAAAGTGTTTGGTTGTCTTGCATATGTCCATGTGCCCAAGGACGAAAGAGGCAAACTTGACTCGAAGACCAAGAAATGCATCTATCTTGGCTCACCTAAGGATGAGATGGGTTACCGGCTATGGGATCCAGTCAACAAGAGAATTGTAAGAAGTCGAGATGTCGTGTTCGTTGAAGAACAGACAATAGAAGACTACAAGAAATCTACGGTTGTGGCCCGACTTCCTGATCCTATCCCATCACCTGCAGTGCAAGATGATGGCAGTGCGAATTCTGAGCAAGCAGTCGGAGAGACCGTAGAAAATGATGAGTCTCAAGCTGATACGAGTGAGGTAGAAACTGAAGAAATAGTTGAGGAGGAACCAGAGGCTTCACAATCGCCTCAGGTACGACGTTCCGCTCGTGAGAGAATACCTTCCACCCGGTATCCTGAAGATGAGTTTGTGACGCTCACAGAAGAAGGTGAACCACAAGACTATAAGGAAGCTATGGCTAGTGACCATAAAGAAGAGTGG
>JBBYHQ010335191.1:0-13665 GCA_038382645.1 Spergularia azorica
TTAATAAAACCCTCAATTACATTATAAAACGTAACACCCTTAATTATTTAACTTCCCAAAAATACGGGGTGTTACATGTGTCTTCTGCAGTTGTGTCATGTAACCTACTCATTGCATGTAAACGTATTAAATAGGTGGCGGGATGTGTTCAAATGTCAACCGGAGGACTACTGTAACGGCCTTGCATAAGAACCTAGTAGGATTGGAAGTGGTATTCAGACCATAGTTGGTTGTTTAAGTAATTGATGGGGAGTTGTGTATTGTGTGATGTACTTGAGATTGTTGTGCAGGAAAATTCATTTGTATCTACTCCACCTTCTCGTGCCCTTAAGTCTCCAAGTGTTAATGTAAGTGATTTTACAATGAGTGCTTGATTTTTATGTACAAAAATTTGTGAATTTTATAGCCCTTATGTAATATAATACCCTAGGTGACTTCTGAGGTCGTAGGTCCAAAAATGACTCCAGCTGGTTCACGACCAGAGGTAAATCTGGCACGATTTGCAGGTTTATAATATCGTTTATATATTTTGCACAATTACACCATTTGTAATTGTTTAAATGTTATTGCAGGCGAAAAGTGCGTATGACCTTATCATGGGTGATTTTGTATCATATGTTGGATCATCGAGCAACATATAAGTGAAATTATGGGTTGTCCTAGTGTTTTGTACAACAACTTCCAAGGTACACCTTCAATCCTTAATTAATCCTTCGTGTACGATGTTTTGATGAATTAGTTTTGTTGTCTTAATTTTATATCCACTAACACTATCCATGAGGGTTAAGAAATGTATACTGACAAAGTTCCTTATCTTTACCCAGAAAATATATTGAAATTATCGTACTTACAAATTGCTGTTAATATAAAAGATGAAGTATTATGTTGTAGATGTATTATGTTGTAGATGTATTATATGACAAGTAATTATGCAAATGCTAATATGTTTGATATTGTTAATTGTGGATTTGGAGGCGGTAGACGGAAATTAGTCTTAAAAACTGTGGACTGCTAAAATGAATTGAGTACTCTCTTAATTATGTGCACATCATGATTAGAAGTTAATTGTGATTGTAATGGAAGACGTGATTAGCATGTATTAAATATTATGTGGCTCTAGTAAACGCTTCCTTTTATTTTCCACCTGAATACGACTCTTCAAACTATGAAGAGGTGGTCATCAATGCTGCTGAGTAAAAATATGAATCTTTTTATGAACTCTATACCTGTACGAAATTCTAACTTTCAACTGTTTTAATTAGCGAAACCTGCAGATCTAATTCTATATGTGTTACGGGGTATTAATGTGATATGATATGATTTAGGGAATGGTTGACATTACAGTACAAAGTTGTAGTCAAGTGTTAAAGTAGCAACTAAACAATAAAGAGTGTTGATTATTAGAAAGGATAAATTACACATGGGAGATTACAAATGAGTTACATATTAATTTATTCATAGTACTTGCCACATTACACCAAAATGCATAAGAAGGGGTAGGTAATTGAAGTTTAAATAGATCGTGAAGGTACAATCCTTACGACAATGACAGCCTAGTCGGTAATGTTTAATTCCTCAATTGTAGAATTAAGATTGACGTCAACGTATCCCATATCGTACCCGCTTATTATTGTTTTCCTTTGATATCTAATTAGTGGACTTGGGAGGTTGATTATCCACCTGTTGTTCGATAACCACCTTTTGACTGCTAAATGCAATGAGTCATCGTTGTGTAGTGCGAAGCTGTATGTTGTTTTCTCGTGTCAGCCGTAAGTAATCTTGAATCTGACATGGTTTGTTGTTGGTAATGGGATGGTCGTAATTGCTTCAATGACGTCATCCTCTCCGAGATTCTGGTTCATAATATTCGTAACATTAGTGTGGATAATGGGTTAAAAAAGGTAACCGAAAAAATTATAAACGATATGAACAGTAACTATTTTCAAAACTGTTGTGGGAGGAGAGACCAAATGGGGGAGTCAAACCCTACCACATACACCCAAGCGGGGTTCCATCCTAAAACCAATTGGCAATAGGAGGAGTAACCCTCTTGTTTATATGGCTAGCAACATCCCACTTATTTCTCAATGTGGGACAAGCTCACACATGTTCCAACAAAAACATTGTTTACCGTGACGTATTGGCTGTGCTGGGCATGAACTACATGCTCAATGTCAACATTGAGGTTCAATGACGATGGGGTACTTGTCGGATCAATGTACTTGTCGTTAATGGAGAAGAAAAACTCATCCAATGGTATGAATTTTTTGCTAGCGTAGTCATCTTACATAACCTGAAAAACCTCATGCCTCCCCAAACTGAAGTAGTACCCAAGTTCCGGTACCTGCAGTGCTGCCGGGCTTTTTAAGTGAAATAATGTTTTCTCCATATTATACAACTACAACTTAATAATTAACTAAGTTCACATGTGTTTTAATTGAACATGTATATAATTAGTTGTTCTAATGGCATATGGCTTCATGGCATGGGTATTTATAGTAATTTTCGGACATAGGAAGATGTGCTAGATATTTATGTTAAATGACCAATGTGCGGTGGATATAACATTGTGTTTGACACACCAATAAGTGGAGCCATGTGCTTTATTACCCGATTTGACATCTCACTGGCCCTTTATGTGCAGGTTGCATGCGTTTATCTTGCTATACATACTGTTTGTAAGACTGTCGTCATTATTTTTGTATTTCTTTGAAAAAAGGATTGCTGACGAAGGCTACGCCTAAGCCTATGTGGCTATGTTAATTGGGTTTTTTCTTAGTGCTATAAATGGTGTACTCACCTATACAAATTTCTCACTCAAACAAAATTTTACCTCACTCACTTAAAATGTCAACTTCAGGTAGCTCAAATCAGTTCTACAACGAACCATGTGAAACCATTGAGTTCAAGACTCAGAAGTGTAACTACTGTAACAAGTTTTTGCCAATCAATATCTCCAACTCACATATGAACCCTAGGAAGGGGTACTTCAAATGCAATGTTTGCAGGTTTTTTTTGTGTTTAAGTGAAGACCACCTTATTTTGAAAAACTGGAAAGGAAATAGTATGGGAACAGAAGCTGAGAATGCGAACCAGTCTGATAGCATAGCAAAAATAGAGAAACAAATGGCTGATCTCTCGAACTCTGTTGATAAATGTATGAACTCCATGGTGATGAACATGAGGTTCTTAATTGTTATTCTACTGGTTGTTGTAATTTCTGTTATTTTCAAGTAGGATGCTTAAGTGGTAGACTTTAAGATTTACGTATGTTGTGGCGTAGTGTTATAATGTTTTGCTCAAATAAAAGTATTTTGTGAACGATGCTACTCCTATTAAGGGTGGTCAGACCAAACATAAACAAACTTAATAGCAAACCAATTTGAGGTATACAGAAAGGAAATAATGGTACATCTGGTACATCTTTAACTCAGCAACAAGGAAGTGAAATGTAATTACAATATTTAGCTTAATCGTGAAATAAATTCCTCTTGACTCTCGGATGTTGAACTCCCTGCAGAATTAAAACAGTATGTAGTAAGCATGAAATAGGTTTTCGTACCACAAGCTGAACTCCATAATTACTTAAATCTTACATGAAACAAAACGTATACGTACCTCAACACTGAATTGTGCGATCATGTTAGAACAACTGCAGGTGTGTAGCTCAACATCAGCGAACATTGGCTGCCACATTATTAAGACTCCGTCTCTTAATCCATGATCTTCGAATATTTCCCACTCATACTTGGGGAAATTGACAATTACCAAAATGACACTGCTCTAGTGTACAGCGGGATTCAGTAATGACAATAACACATGGGTTATGCGCCTTCAATAGGTATTCCAAATGTTTACGAAATGAAGGACGATTAATGCCTCTAGCATTCCAACAGACAATTTTCGATTCAGGTAGCTCGACATGAGAAGCTTGTACATTGGGAACGAAATCGAAATGAACTTCATATGTTGTTGTTAGATTGGGTACCCCAAACTCCAAGCAATTGAATTTTCTAACGTCCACGACTATGCTTGATAAATTCTTCATCAACTGCAAAACTTCTACGCCATTGGAAAACCCCTCCCCATAAGTACCGTAGTCTGGTGAATTCCAACGATGTAAACTGGTATGTTAGCTAGCAGTCTTGGTTTGGGATCAAGTAGAGCATGTAGGTTTTCCGGTACTAATTGAGGCTCCTCACTTCATATTTCGACATACACCAAACAAGAAAGACCCTAAATGCTTCAGACAACCCAGCAGTGTCCATTAAATGGGGAAAGTATGATGGTGCTGGTCCATTTGTGTCGTGAATCATCATCATGTCAGTTAAAGAACCACCTGTAATATTTGTCGGGTTGCATATTAGGCTACGAATTTGTGAAAGGTTGCTCCTCATTTGCGCTAGAGTTTGGAAAGGAAGAAAGTATGTGACATTGTTGTAATTCAACTTAGGTAAATTGAACTTTATGAGGTAAATAACAACATAAGGCCCTCGCGCCACAAGTGTACACCCTAAATTGAGGAAAACACAGTTTATCGTATATTTCGGGTTACCTGAAAAGAGGGTATCCGTTTTCATAAATTATATAAATTGGTGACCATACCCGACGTGATTTAAACGAAATCCTGCATTACGTGTAACCGTTATAGGGGTACCGTTTTTCACTGAAAAAAAATAATATGTACTATATGTTGAGCGATATATAAAAAAAGAACACATTTGTACGAAACATAATTTTTAGAAGGCAATTAAATTATTGTACTAAAATCCGCAAAAGATCAATATCCTGTACTTCCTCAAGTATCGAAGTTGGGGGAAGATAAATCTACATAGCTATCGTAGTTAAATGTGTTGATTTTGAATGTATACAATAATAATACTATTAATAGGCTAACAAAATAGTTTCACATGAAATACGACTTTGAATGCCGAGATTGATTATGCGTACTTAAGTTTATTAAATTTCATGTTATCGGCTTACATGTCACTCCCATTTGAAATCAGATTAATAATATTTCTTGAGTTGCCTTTTATAACGTTTATAAATGACTTATACTCATGATGTTAATGATGGTATTTAATGTTGTGTTTCTTGGCTGATTGTTTTTAAAATTTGTTAGTTACATGTTTCATGTATAAACCAAAGTTGTTTGTTTCAATTAAGTAATAGGACAATGTATTTCTTACATGAGCGGTATGTAGAAACAGAAAGAATAGGTTACGAAAGGAAATATGAAAGTGGTGGTGTAGTTGTAATGACCCGTTTTTGTTAGTCTTAATACTATTATCAACTAAAAATCAATAATAATTTACAAGAAGTTGGTAGGGAGCCGAGATACGATCTGAGCCCCCACACCCTTTGCTATGGAAAAACCAATCCTAGTAAAAATAAAAGCTCGTTTAAAATCTATACAAACTTAGCCCCCGCACCACCTTAAATAGTATTATTGCCAATAGTATTACCATTACTTTAATAATATTAATGTCAATAGTATTAATATCACTACTAATAGTAATGTCATTAGTTATCGATATACAAAAGCAAGATGAAACTAGGCAAGACTATGAGTTTCTTTTGGACAATTTAGGGTCCTTTGTATGTTTGCTTTTTGTTCCAAGATTTGCATAGGGTTAAGTTTAGATTAATATGTAATTATATAAAACAAATAATATTTTACTTATCCTTGCACTATTTAGTTTTATCTTATCTTCTTGAAATCCCTTAAATCGAGGATTACCATAAGATGAAGTATTGCTCTTTCATGGACAATTCTCTCTATAAAAAGCAAGTCTTTTCATCAAAATTGACAAGGCAACAATTACTCAAGTGGAAGAGAATGAGAAGTTTAAATGTTAAAGTGTTGTAAAGTCTCACAAATATAAACTACGAAATAATTAATCGTATTCCTGCAAGATGATTAGTCCATTATTAACAAGGTTCTGCCTATTTAGTTACGACAACTTAACTCGAGTAAGGTATGTTACTTAAACTATTTTTGAATTAATATCTTTAAAATACGCCGTTATTATTGTACACGTTTTCCAATAATTAATCTAGTGGCGAGTAGTTGTATACGGTGTAAGTAACTCGGCGGAGATACCGCAGTTTGTGAACATGACCGTTGGTAACAACTAACTCAAGATTAATTGTTGATGTATATCTGGTGGAGATAGAAACTCGATGATAAGAAGTAACCAGGCAGAAATACCCCATCAGTGAAATAACCATAGAGTGAATACATGCAACTAGATATACTAATCTGATCAAAATAATAACACGATCAAATAAAAGACATAGACCCATTTTAGGTATCACTTGGACATGGACATTATTTGAATTGTGGCTAGTTATATGTTGTGGCTAACTGTGAATTGAGGATATCCGTCTGGCCCTGTCAAGGGATTAAACTAGCAGTGACTGAGAAATTCTGAACTAACCAGAACAATTACTATCCACTTCTGAGAATTATTGTACTGTATGAATTATTACTTGTTTCTTTCTGTTTTGGCACTTGCTTGATCCGGTTAAATTAAAGACATGTATTACATATACAAACTCTTTCCAATTGCCCACAACTTAATACAATATTTTATCATCCTTTATGTAATTGACTTTTACTATATATGATTCATATACCACAGAGGGTATGGTATAAGAATTGGTTTGTTCTTAATTACTAATATTAACACGTCATATACCACCTAAACGGACATTTTTGCAATGCTTTACAAAAATGGGGACGGGGTAAGTTACCAAATTCATGCAACTCATAAGTAAGTAGCCTAAAATTGGTTACCATAACTTTTATACTCATGTCACATCCAATTTGTACGTCGATTTACCACTTACGTAATATATAAGTTGAAAACATAATATGAACTTTTGGTAAAGAAGAGGGGTGAAAACATAATATTATAACAGCGTTACTTTTATTTCAGTTTTCACATATATGGGTCGTCCATGTATTAAGACTTTACTTATCCCATACATAGTAATAAAATTAAATGACTATTCATGGATTAATTAATATGTATATAATACACTAAGTCACTTAGTGAATGGTAAAAAATCTGGCACCTTAATTCGAGGCAAGTGTAAGGCTTTGATATGGTAAATTGGTAAGTGTTATACGTTAAGTCCACGTGATATACAAGTTGCATCACCATTGCGCTAGGACTACTGTAATGGCACACATGTAGAAGGTGATAGGTGTAGAGATATTATTTTGGATATCTTTTTGCGGAATCCTGCACCTCTGTGAAAATAGCACTCCATTGAGCTCCATTATTCTATGGGTCGCATTAAATGAGGTAAGCATTCTTCAAGTGAATTACGGGACCTTGTTTAAAAATGGAGGGACAATCTTACTTCTGAATCGTATATTTTTACACCTATAATTAACATAGACCCATATTTAGGTAAGAAGGCCAAATATATATGAAACGCTGTTAGTCGTTAGGAAGGATTTCACAAAATAATATAACGACAATTTTAAAAGTATACACGGTTTTTAATTCCAAAAACGATTATATATATGAACCTACAATTACATTGCGTAAAATTTTGTATGGTTTCATGTCATGCCCCAAAACGAATATTGGAACATAACAGACGGCTACCCACAAAAGTAGGCTAAGCCTTTCTTATTCTTCTATCGTCGATGATCCAAAACAAATACTACAATGTATTGCACATCCAACAATTAATATACAGACAACTATAATCACCATTGATTGGAATACAAGGTTAACTTGGTTGAGTGCCTCACTCAAAGTCCCGTCTTCTGCTAAGTCTAGTGACCTGAAATAAGTTATTATTGAAGGGTGAGCTCAACAGCTCAGTAAAAGACAGTCTCTAATTTAACCGGATCAAGCAAGTGCCGAACAGAAAGAATCAAGTAATAATTCATATAGTACAATAATCTCATAAGTGGGTAGTAATTGTTCTGATTAGTTCAGAAGTTCTCAGTTAGTGTCAGTTTAATCCCTTGACAGGGCCAGACTGATATCCTCAGTTCACAGTTAGCCAGAACATATAACTAGCCACAATTCAAAGTAGTTTATAAAATATTCATATTTCACAGTACTTGATCCTCTTAAAAAAAAAGCATTTATAGAGTATACGAAAAATAATACTATAAGCTAAATCAGAAAAGTCCCTTACCTGATATTCGAAACACTGCGATGTTTCTTCTGCGTGTTCTCTCGTTTGAAGTAATAAGTGCCACGTAAGTTGTTTATTTAAGATCACTTTGTTATTCTAATTACGTTGTTGACTAAGTTTAAGGGTTAACTGTCCAATAGTCTAAATGATGTCCAATGTCCAAGTGATACCTAAAATGGGTCTATGTTTCTTATTTGCTCGAGTTATTATTTTGATCAGATTAGTATATCTAGTGGTAGGTATTCACTTTATAGTTATTTCACCGATGGGGTATTTCCGCCTGGTTACTTCTTACCATCGAGTTATTATCTCCACCACATATACATCAACAATTTACCATATCAAAGCCTTACACTTGCCTCGAATTAAGGTGCCAGATTTTTTACCATTCACTAAGTGACTTAGTGTATTATATACATATTAATTAATCCATGAATAGTCATTTAATTTTATTACTATGTATGGGATAAGTAAAGTCTTAATACATGGACGACCCATATATGTGAAAACTGAAATAAAAGTAACGCTGTTATAATATTATGTTTTCACCCCTCTTCTTTACCAAAGGTTCATATTATGTTTTCAACTTATATATTACGTAAGTGGTAAATCGACGTACAAATTGAATGTGACATGAGTATAAAAGTTATGGTAACCAATTTTAGGCTACTTACTTATGAGTTGCGTTAATTTGGTAACTTACCCCGTCCCCATTTTTGTAAAGCATTGCAAAAATGTCCGTTGAGGTGGTATATGACGTGTTAATATTAGTAATTAAGAACAAACCAATTCTTATACCATACCCCCTGTGGTATATGAATCATATATAGTAAAAGTCAATTATATAAAGGATGATAAAATATTGTATTAAGTTGTGGGCAATTGGAAAGAGTTTGTATATGTAATACATGTCTTTAATTTAACCGGATCAAGCAAGTGCCAAAACAGAAAGAAACAAGTAATAATTCATACAGTACAATAATTCTCAGAAGTGGATAGTAATTGTTCTGGTTAGTTCAGAATTTCTCAGTCACTGCTAGTTTAATCCCTTGACAGGGCCAGACGGATATCCTCAATTCACAGTTAGCCACAACATATAACTAGCCACAATTCAAATGATGTCCATGTCCAAGTGATACCTAAAATGGGTCTATGTCTCTTATTTGATCGTGTTATTATTTTGATCAGATTAGTATATCTAGTTGCATGTATTCACTCTATGGTTATTTCACCGATGGGGTATTTCTGCCTGGTTACTTCTTACCATCGAGTTACTATCTCCACCAGATATACATCAACAATTAATCTTGAGTTAGTTGTTACCAACGGTCATGTTCACAAATTGCGGTATCTCCGCCGAGTTACTTACACCGTATACAACTACTCGCCACTAGATTAATTATTGGAAAACGTGTATAATAATAACGGCGTATTTTAAAGATATTAATTCAAAAATAGTTTAAGTAACATACCTTACTCGAGTTAAGTTGTGGTAACTAAATTGACAAAATCTTGGCAATAATGGACTAATCCTCTTGTAGGAATACGATTAATTATTTCGTAGTTTATATTTGTGAGACTTACAACACTCTTAACTCATTTAAACCTCTCATTCTCTTCTACTTGAGTAATTGTTGCCCTGAATTGTCCAAATCGAACTCATAGTCTTGCATATTTCCATCTTGTTTTTCTATATCGATAATTAATGACATTACTAATAGTAGTGATAGTAATACTATTGACATTAATACTATTGAAGGAAATAGTAATACTATTGGCAATAATACTATTTAAGGAAATAGTAATACTTTTGGCAATAATACTATTTAAGGAAATAGTAATACTATTGGCAATAATATTATTTAAGGAAATAGTAATACTATTTGCAATAATATTACTTAAGGAAATAGTAATACTATTGGCAATAATACTATTTAAGGAAACAGTAACACTTTTGGCAATAACATTAATACTATTTGTAACAATAGTGTACTATTGGAAATAGTATTAGGACTAACAAAAACGGGTCATTACATTTCATTAACCAAATTCGTGTGACTTTGGTTACGTACTTAGGATAAAATTAGAATTTGTTAATTCAATAATAAGACCCTTGACAATTATTAAGAGTCATGCACAATATAAAACGAAGGGTGAAGGAATAATGCATTCAAAAATTACGGCCGTTAGGTTTATCACGTTTCATCAATTTGCTCTTTTCTTCCCAATTAAAACGTTAAAATTCTTCTAACTCACAAAAATTGTTTGCAGTTTGATATTAAACCTCCTAAAAAAGGTGCCTGCAGGTGCCTTACACTATTCAAGTAATCATTTAAATTTTTAGTGGGTCCCACTAGCCGTAATTGAAGTCAAACATTTATTACATACTTTTTTTCGAGTTAAAGTACCTGAAAACCTCACTTATTTTTGTACATTATTATGAAGGATGTTTGGCCACATTTTTTTTAATTCCTACCTGATATAAATGAGCTTACTTTATGCCCCTCCCTACGTTAATTACAGCTTACGCTTCGAATAATGGAATATAATGAAGAAAAGGCGGTTTATATGTTTGAAGTATATGGGGGTGGTGACTAGTGGTGAGTAAAAATCACACATAATCACTCCCAATCTTCCAATTTCTTCACACAAATCACTCCACAAACAACAAATCAACCCCAAAAACTCTTATTTCATCAAAACTAACTCAAAATCTCAATTTTTGTCAAGAACCCTAGAAATTAGGGGTTTTGTTTTTTGAATCTTTTGGGTCGATTTCAAGGGTGGAGTAGCACCTAGAGACATTGGTGAGGCTTTGGCTAACGATTTGGAGGATCAAATTCGCTCGAATTTTTCAATTTGAGTCCAATTCGGTAAGGAAAACCCCCAAATTCGAAAATTTGCCATTGTGGTGTTTTGGTTGCTTGTTGTTGGTTTTGTGGGTTTATTTAGGTTTACTTAAGCTTAATGAAGAGTTGTTGTGGATTGAAACGAGTTGGGTGGTGTGAATTTTGAATTGTGTAGTGTGTATTTGGGTGTTGGTGAATTGTTGCCAATTGTGTTTTATTGGGTGTTTGGGTTTGATTGGTGCATTGTCGAGGAGAATTTGATTGTGGTCGTGTTGTGCTTGTGCGTAATGGAAAGAAATGATGGTGAAGTCGGCCCCTCCAAGACGCAAAAGAAAGTAAGGGGATCCTAAACATTGGGAGACCATGGGTGTTGAGGGGTTGGATGAGAAGCTTGTGGTCACTAAATTTTTCGATGCACCCACTTTAGAGCAATTGGGTTTTCTGGAGTCCGTGCGGTTTCACTTAGGGATAGGGGGCATGCTCGATTTCTTGGGCAAATCGGTCCCCACCTATGAGAGATGGACTTACAAGTTCTTGTCCACTCTCAAGCACGAGCCGGACAATGAGAGAATCCTTTTCCGCATCGGTAACCGCTTAAGGAAGTGAAGTTACGCGGATTTGGATCGTTGCTTTGGGTGGCAACCACGAGTGGATGAGCGAAAGCCGTACAATTTGTATTTCACAAGTCATCATTGAACTCATCACTTTCAATAGCTTAAGAAAAATTCCACAATTCATATCCAACAAATCATAGATTAACGATGAATAAGAAATTCATAAGTCATAAGTTATTATCCATAATTCACAATTTATAGTTTAGAATCCACAATCCATAATTCACACTCCACAATCCATAATCCATAATCCATAATCCAAGACTACTAGACCTTAAGTGCGCACACCCCCTATTAAGTATTTTTAGCCCAATAGAGTAGTACTAGAGCCAAGTTCACTTAAAAACCGATGCGGTGAGGCTGTAATTAGGAATCGATGCGACTCCGTCACAATAATTAGGATCAACTCCGAGGCTCCGACACAATCATTAGGAGCAACTCCGCGGCTCCGACACAATCATTATTAGGAGCAACTCCGAGGCTCCGACACAATCATTATACCACCATACTCCATCAAATCTCCACTCCACCACTATCATAGTTCGCATTCACAATTTAAACCATTCATAAGCCAATCACAACCAATATTACATATCAAATCCACCTTACCTTTCCATTGCAAAAACCACACAAGTACAATGTAATAATTATAAAGGAAACTGAATCGTTCTCCACCTAGCATGATACTAAGTTCTCATCCATCACACAAAACACACTTAGCATATTGTTTTCGAAAGGTTTCTACAAGTTTAAGAAAGGTTGAGCATGCTAGCTTACCTTATCAATGCACCCAAGAACACGACAGCACAACGGTCACTAGTATTCTTCATCTACGAACTCAGGGGCTACAATAATACAATCGACATTCCTAAATTAACACTCAATCTTTCTCAACCAACTAACCAACTATATTCCTATATCTTAGTATGATCCTATATGCAATGTATGAACATGACAATACCAAATCCAAACCATCAATTACCAATTATCCAATAATTTTAATTCCATTTCAATAATTATCCAATATAACTCAAATAACACCCAATTAAATTATAAAAATTCCCAAAGGCCTAAAATTAGTTTAAGACAGAATATAATTCATAAAACTCAATCCTTAATTATTAGAATTTATTTAGGATTTATTAATACAATTTACATTATGTTTTAACTATCAAAAACGTGTTTAAATTACATAAAATCACATAAAAACGAATTAATTCAATTAATTTATAAAAATCAGTTTATAATTTTATAGTTTCCCCAAATTTTCGAAAATCCTAATTAACATAATTAATTGAGCTAATTACACTAATTTAGTATCAATTACCCAAAATCACAACAAATTACAATTTTTACAAACCCAACTCAAATTCCCAATTAAAATTATGGATACCAATTAATAGGTTATAAGAACACCCATGTTATACCTTTCAAACTTAATTAAACGAATTCAAGTAAGTAGACTAATTAACACCAAAAACGTGATTAGTGAAAATCAACCCCAATCAAGCATCAAAACCAATTATTTGTGTATAAAACTAACTCAAATCAATTACCCACTAATCATAACACTTATTAGGATCAATTAAACATCCTTTAAAGCAAGAAAACGAATTAAAATCGATGTCTACTAAGGTGGACGAAAACAGGGGCTAAAAAGGGGCGAGGGGCGTTACCCACGGTAGCATAAGGAGGAAAATAAAGGTGGTGCGGTGGTAGGTCGGCGAGGGTGAGCGGCGGCGGCATCTGGCTGGAGAAAAGGGTGGCGCGGCGGGGAAGACGTGCGGCGAGCAGAGGCGAGAAAACAGAGGAGCTCTGTTTTTTTTATAGGGGGTTGTGTCGGTTTTCGGTTTTCGTTTTTTGTTTTTTCTTTCCTTTTCTTTTTTGTTTTTTTTTTCTTTTTCTTTTTATTTTCAGATTTCCTTTTTGCTTTGGGTTGGGCATTGCGTCTTGTGTTAAGGCCAAATTGTGTTGGTTTGGGTTGTTGTAGTAGCTAGTGTGTTTGGCCCAATTCGAATATAGGAAACCCGAATTAC